>JAUNZM010002910.1:0-26367 GCA_033459285.1 Clamator glandarius
CACACAGTGTGGGGTGTGCGGGGGGGGGTGATGACGTCTCCATGGCAACGCACAGGGATGGAGCGGGGGGGTGTGATCCCGTCTCCATGCAACGCACAGGGATGGAGGGGGGGGGTGTGATCCCGTCTCCATGGCAACGCACAGGGATGGAGGGGGTGGTCCTGTCTCCATGGCAACGCATAAGGATGAAGGGGGAGGGGTATCCCGTCTCCATGGCAACGCACGGGGGTGGGGTGTGATCCCATCTCTATGGCAACGCATAAGATGAAGGGGGGGGGATCCCGTCTCCATGGCAACGCTCAGGGATGGGGGGGGGTGTTGGTGCTGTCTCCATGGCAACGCACAGGGCTAGAGGGGTGGGATCCCGTCTCCATGGCAACGCCGCTGGAGGCCGTGGACCTGTCTCCATAGCAACCCGCCCAGGATGCTCGGATCGTCTCCAATGGCAACGCGCCCTTCCCCCCCGCCCCCTCCAAGTGATGACGTCACCTCTTTCTGGCTCCTCCCCCTCCCCCAAGGGGGCGGGGCTTCCCCCCCCCCCAGCTCAGTTCGAGTCCCCATTGGCTGCTGCTCTTAAAGGGACCCCCCCTTTTTTTTTTCATTATTTTTAAGGGGTGGGGGGGCTCTAAAGCTCTCGGGGGGGGGGGGGGGGGGGGGGGGGGGGGGGGGGCGAGCGGTGGCCAAGAGGCTCGCCAGGGCCTCGAGCGGGTCTGGGGGAGGTGGGTAAACCCCCCCCCCCCCCCGCACCCCAAAATCCATCTATAACCCACCCCCCCCCACCCCCCCGGGGGCCACCTCCTGCGAACGGAGCAGCCGCAGCGCCTCTCGGAACCCAGGTAGGAGCAGGGCCTGAGCGCCCCCCCCACCCCAGGACACCCCCCCCAGCAGAACCCCAGTAGCCCCAGTGCCCGCCCCAGTAGCCCAGTGCCCTCCCCCAGTATCCCCATTGCCTCCCCAGTAGCCCCAGTGCTCCCCCATCCCACCCCATTTGTGACCCAGCACCCCCCCAATCCATCCCAGTGCCCCCCTCCCCCCCAATCCCAGACCCTCCCTGGACCCCAGTAGCCCCAGTGCCCCCCCAGTATACCCAATGCCCCCCCCCAGTAGCCCAGTAGCCCCTACGTATCCCAGTGCCCCCCCAGTATCCCCAGTGCTCCCCCATCCCATCCCATTGCAACCCAGCACCCCCCACCCCAGACCCCCCCTGGACCCCTCCCCAATATCTCCAGTAGCCCCCGGTGCACCCCCCAGTAGCCCTAGTTCCACCCTCAGTAGCCCCAGTGGCCCCCTTAGTAGCCCTGGTTCCTCCCGAGTATCCCCAGTGCCCCCCCAGTATCCCCAGTGCTCCCCCCATCCCACCCCATGGCAACCCAGCACCCCAACAATCCATCCAAGTGCCCCCCCCAACATCCCCAGACCCCCCCTGGACCCCTCCCCACCATCTCCAGTAGCCCCAGTGCCCCCTCCAGTAGCCCTGGTTCATCCCCAGTATCCCCAGTGCCCCCCCCATTCCCACCCCATTGCAACCCCAGCACCCCCTCATCCCATCCCAGTGCCCCCCCCAACATCCCCAGATCCCCCCTGGACCCCTCCCCAATATCTCCAGTATCCCAGTGCAACCCCCCAGTAGCCCTAGTTCCACCCCCAGTAGCCCCAGTAGCCCCAGTGGCCCCCTTAGTAGCCCTGTTCCACTCCCAGTATCCCCAGTCCCCCCTACGTATCCCCAGTGCCCCCCCAGTATGCCCAGTGCCCCCCCCATCCCACCCCATGCAACCCAGCACCCCCCACAATCCATCCCAGTGCCCCCCCAACCCCAGACCCCCCCCGGCCCCCCCCCATCTCCAGTAGCCCCAGTGCCCCCCAGTATCCCCAGTGGCCCCCCCCATCCCATCCCATTACAACCCAGCAACCCCACCCCAGTGCCCCCCCACCCTTATTCCCCGGGCCCCCCAGTATCCCCAGGTATCCCCAGTGTCCCCCCAGTGTCCCCAGTGCCCCCCCAGTATCCCCAGTGCCCCCCCAGTGTCCCCAGTGCCCCCCCCCAGTATCCCCAGTCCCTCCCCAGTATCCCCAGTGTCTCCCCCAGTATCCCCAGTGCCCCCCAGTATCCCCAGTGCCCCCCCAGTATCCCCAGTGTCTCCCCAGTATCCCCAGTGCCCCCCCCAGTATCCCCAGTGCCCCCCCAGTGTCCCCAGTGCCCCCCCCAGTATCCCCAGTGCCCCCCCCCAGTATCCCCAGTGCCCCCCCAGTGTCCCCAGTACCCCCCCCCCAGTATCCCCAGTCCCTCCCCAGTATCCCCAGTGTCTCCCCCATCCCATCCCAGTGCCCCCCCAGTATGCCCAGTGCCCCCCCCTGTATCCCCAGTGTCTCCCCCATCCCACCCCGGTGCCCCCCCGGTATCCCCAGTGCCCCCCCAGTATCCCCAGTGTCTCCCCCAGTATCCCCAGTGTCTCCCCCATCCCACCCCAGTGCCCCCCCAGTATCCCCAGTGCCCCCCAGTATCCCCAGTGTCTCCCCCATCCCACCCCAGTGCCCCCCCAGTATCCCAGTGCCCCCCAGTATCCCCAGTGTCTCCCCCATCGCCACCCCAGTGCCCCCCCCCAGTATTCCCAGTGCCCCCCCAGTATTCCCAGTGTCTCCCCCATCCCATCCCAGTGCCCCCCCAGTATGCCCAGTGCCCCCCCAGTATCCCCCAGTGCCCCTCAGTTTCCCCAGTGCCCCCCCAGTTTCCCCAGTGTCTCCCCCATCCCATCCCAGTGCCCCCCCCAGTATCCCCAGTGCCCCCCCAGTATCCCCAGTGTCTCCCCCATCCCACCCCCAGTGCCCCCCCCAGTATCCCCAGTGCCCCCCCAGCACCCCCCTGCCCCCCCAAACCCTCCCCTGTACCCCCAAACCCCCATTGCCCCCCCCTTTCACTCTATGGCACCCCCATAGCCCCCCCTTTGCACCCCCAAACTCCACTACCCCCCCGACCCCCCTGCCCCCCAACCCTCCCTGTACCCCCCTGCCCCCCCAAACCCTCCTTGTACCCCCAAACCCCCATTGCCCCCCCCTTTCACTCTATGGCACCCCCATAGTCCCCTCTTTGCCCCCCTAAACTCCACTATCCCCCCGACCCCCCCCTGCCCCCCCAACCCTCCCTGTACCCCCAAACCCCCATTGCTCCCCCTTTTCACTCTATGGCACCCCCATAGCCCCCCTTTGCACCCCCAAACTCCACTACCCCCCCGACCCCCTGACCCCCCAAAACCTCCCCTGTACCCCCAAACCCCCGTTGCCCCCCCCTTTCACTCTATGGCACCTCCATAGCCCCCCCTTTGCCCCCCCAAATTCCACTGCCCCCCGAACCCCCTGCCCCCCCAAACCCTCCCCTGTACCCCCAAAACCCCATTGCCCCCCCCTTTCACTCTATGGCACCCCCATAGCCCCCCCTTTGCACCCCCAAACTCCACTACCCCCCCGACCCCCCTGCCCCCCCCAACCCTCCCTGTACCCCCCTGCCCCCCCAAACCCTCCTTGTACCCCCAAACCCCCATTGCCCCCCCCTTTCACTCTATGGCACCCCCATAGCCCCCCCTTTGCACCCCCAAACTCCACTACCCCCCCGACCCCCCTGCCCCCCCAACCCTCCCTGTACCCCCCTGCCCCCCCAAACCCTCCTTGTACCCCCAAACCCCATTGCCCCCCCCTTTCACTCTATGGCACCCCCATAGTCCCCTCTTTCCCCCCCTAAACTCCACTACCCCCCCGACCCCCCTGCCCCCCCAACCCTCCCTGTACCCCCAAACCCCCATTGCTCCCCCTTTTCACTCTATGGCACCCCCATAGCCCCCCCTTTGCCCCCCTAAACTCCACTACTCCCCCGACCCCCCTGCCCCCCCCAAACCTCCCCTGTACCCCCAAACCCCCATTGCCCCCCCCTTTCACTCTATGGCACCCTCATAGTCCCCCCTTTGCCCCCCCAAATTCCACTACCCCCCCGACGCCCCTGCCCCCCCAAACCCTCCTTGTACCCCCCAAACCCCCATTGCTCCCCCCCACTCACCCCTTGCCCCCCCTCATTGCATCTCGGGGCCCCCCCTTGCACCCCCAAACCCCTCTTGCCCCCCCAGAATCCCCTGCACCCCAGACTCTAGAGACCCTCAACCCCCCCCTGCACCCCCCTCCACCCCTAGATCCCCTCAGCCCCCCTGCACCCCAAAACCCTCAGTGACCCCCAGCCTCTCCTGCACCCCAAAACCTCCATTGCCCCCCCAAACCCCAGTGCCCCCACAGCCCCCCTGCACCCCAACCCCCCCGCACCTCAAAATCCGACTGCACACCCCTGCACCCCAAGACCCCCGGTGTCCCCCAGACCCCCCCAGCACCCCCAAACCCCCTCTTGCACCCCTACTTTTTTCCCGTGCCCCCCTTGCACCCCAAACCCCCCATTGCACCCCTGCACTGACCCCCTGCACCCCCAAACCCCCGCACCCTGCGGCACCCCCATTGCCCCCCCCGCACCCCAAAACCCCCTTTGCCCCCACTGACCCCTTGTACCCCCCCAGACCCCATTGTCCCCCCTCATTGCATCCTGGAGCACCCCCAAAACCCCCCCGTGCCCCCCCATTGCTCTCTATGGCACCTCCCTAGACCCCCCCCACTGCACCCCCAAACCTCTTTGCCCCCCCCCGAACCCCCTGCACCACAGACCCCATTGCCCCCTGTCCCCCAAAACCCCCATTGCACCCCCCATTGTCCCCCCTGCACCCTCCTTACACCCCCCAAACTCCCATTCCCCCTCCCTGGACGCCCCTACACCCCAGCCCCCCCCTGCACCCCCAAACCCCCATTGCCCCCCCCCCAGTGACCCTCTGCACCCCCAGAATCCAGTTCCCCCCCCCAAACCTGCATTGCACCCCCCATTATCCATCCTCCATCGCCCCCCTGCACCCCAAAACTCCCAGTGCCCCCCCCAAGATCCCCCGCTGCTCCTTTTTTGGGGGGGACCCCCATGTCCGAGGTCAATTTTGGAGGCGAAGGGGGACACCCCGAAATCAGGATGGGTGCTGAGCCCCCCTAGGTGAGGGCAGGGTGGGTGCTGAGCCCCTCTGGGTGCAGGCAGGATGGGTGCTGAGCCCCTCTGGGTGCGGGCAGGATGGGTGCTGAGCCCCTCTGGGTGCAGGCAGGGTGGGTGCTGAGGCCCCTAGGTGCGGGCAGGGTGGGTGCTGAGCCCCTCTGGGTGCGGGCAGGGTGGGTGCTGAGCCCCTCTGGGTGCGGGCAGGGTGGGTGCTGAGGCCCCTAGGTGCGGGCAGGGTGGGTGCTGAGCCCCTCTGGGTGCAGGCAGGGTGGGTGCTGAGCCCCCCTAGGTGAGGGCAGGATGGGTGCTGAGCCCCTCTGGGTGCGGGCAGGGTGGGTGCTGAGCCCCTCTGGGTGCGGGCAGGGTGGGTGCTGAGCCCCTCTGGGTGCGGGTAGGATGGGTGCTGAGCCCCCCTGGGTGCGGGCAGGGTGGGTGCTGAGCCCCTCTGGGTGCTGGCAGGGTGGGTGCTGAGCCCCTCTGGGTGCGGGCAGGGTGGGTGCTGAGCCCCTCTGGGTGCAGGCAGGATGGGTGCTGAGCCCCTCTGGGTGCGGGCAGGGTGGGTGCTGAGCCCCTCTGGGTGCGGGCAGGATGGGTGCTGAGCCCCCCTGGGTGCTGGCAGGATGGGTGCTGAGCCCCTCTGGGTGCGGGCAGGGTGGGTGCTGAGCCCCTCTGGGTGCGGGCAGGGTGGGTGCTGAGCCCCTCTGGGTGCGGGCCGAGTGGGTGCTGAGACCCTCCGGGTGCTGGCAGGATGGGTGCTGAGCCCTCTGGGTGCTGGCAGGATGGGTGCTGAGCCCTCTGGGTGCTGGCAGGATAGGTGCTGAGCCCCTCTGGGTGCGGGCAGGGTGGGTGCTGAGCCCCTCTGGGTGCGGGCAGGGTGGGTGCTGAGCCCCTCTGGGTGCGGGCAGGGTGGGTGCTGAGCCCCTCTGGGTGCGGGCAGGGTGGGTGCTGAGCCCTCTGGGTGCTGGCAGGATGGGTGCTGAGCCCCTCTGGGTGCGGGCAGGGTGGGTGCTGAGCCCCTCTGGGTGCTGGCAGGGTGGGTGCTGAGCCCCTCTGGGTGAAGGCAGGGTGGGTGCTGAGCCCCTCTGGGTGAAGGCAGGGTGGGTGCTGAGCCCCTCTGGGTGAAGGCAGGGTGGGTGCTGAGCCCCTCTGGGTGAAGGCAGGGTGGGTGCTGAGCCCCTCTGGGTGCACTCAGGTGCAGCCAGGTGCGCACAGGTGCCCGCAGGATGCACCCAGGTGTGCGCAGGTGCAACCAGGTGCGTGCAGGTAGCACCCAGGTGTGAACAGGGAGCACCCAGGTGTGAACAGGGAGCACCCAGGTGCGTGCAGGTAGCACCCAGTTGTGAACAGGGAGCACCCAGGTGCGTGCAGGTAGCACCCAGGTGTGAACAGGGAGCACACGGGTGCGAACAGGGAGCACCCAGGTGCGTGCAGGTAGCACCCAGGTGTGAACAGGGAGCACCCAGGTGTGAACAGGGAGCACCCAGGTGCACGCAGGTGCAACCATTTGCGTTCAGGGTGCATCGAGGATGCACCCAGGTGAGCGCAGGTGCCTGCAGGTGCACCCAGGTGGCTGCAGGGAGCACCCAAGTGCATGCAGGGAGCACCCGGGTGTGCTCAGGTGCACCCAGGCGCACGCAGGTGCTTGCAGGTTGCACCCAGGTGTGCGCAGGTGCATCCAGGTGCGCCCAGGTGCGTGCAGGGAGCAATCAGGTCCACGTAGGTGCCTGCAGGATGCACCCAGGTGAGCGCATTGAGCACCCAGGTGCCCGCAGGATTCACCCAGGTGCCCGCAGGATGCACCCAGGTGGCTGCAGGGAGCACCCAGGTGACCTCAGGTGCAGCCAGGTGCGCACAGGTGCCTGCAGGGTGCACCCAGGTGCTCGCAGGGAGCACCCAGGTGCGCTCAGGTGCAGCCACGTGTGCACAGGTGCCTGCAGGGTGCACCCAGGTGCGCGCAGGTTCCCATAGGATGCATCCAGGTGCACGCAGGTGCTTGCAGGATGCACCCAGGTGCGAGCAGCTGCACCCTGGTGCATGCAGGTGCCTGCTGGGTGCACCCAGGTGGCTGCAGGGAGCACCCAGGTGGCTGCAGGGAGCAGCCAAGTGCCTGCAGGATGCATCCAGGTGCGCGCAGGTGCCTGCAGGATGCACCCAGGTGCGTGCAGGTAGCACCCAGGTGCGTGCAGCTGCATCCAGGTGCCTGCAGGATGCACCCAGGTGCGCTCAGGTGCAGCCAGGTGCACGCAGGTGCCTGCAGGGAGCACCCAGGTGAGCACAGGGAGCACCCAGATGAATGCAGGTGCCCGCAGGGTGCACCCAGGTGCGCTCAGGTGCAGCCAGGTGCACGCAGATGCCTGCAGGATGAGCCCAGGTGTGCGCAGGTACAGCCAGGTGCGTGCAGGTGCATGCAGGTTGCACCCAGGTGGCTGCAGGGAGCACCCAGGTGGCTGCAGGGAGCACCCAGGTGGCTGCAGGGAGCACCCAGGTGGCTGCAGGTTGCACCCAGGTGGCTGCAGGGAGCACCCAGGTGGCTGCAGGATGCACCCAGGTGGCTGCAGGGAGCACCCAGGTGGCTGCAGGATGCACCCAGGTGGCTGCAGGGAGCACCCAGGTGGCTGCAGGGAGCACCCAGGTGGCTGCAGGATGCACCCAGGTGGCTGCAGGTTGCACCCAGGTGGCTGCAGGGAGCACCCAGGTGGCTGCAGGGAGCACCCAGGTGGCTGCAGGGAGCACCCAGGTGGCTGCAGGTTGCACCCAGGTGGCTGCAGGGAGCACCCAGGTGGCTGCAGGGAGCACCCAGGTGGCTGCAGGGAGCACCCAGGTGGCTGCAGGATGCACCCAGGTGGCTGCAGGGAGCACCCAGGTGGCTGCAGGTTGCACCCAGGTGGCTGCTGGGAGCACCCAGGTGGCTGCAGGGAGCACCCAGGTGGCTGCAAGGAGCACCCAGGTGGCTGCAGGGAGCACCCAGGTGGCTGCAGGATGCACCCAGGTGGCTGCAGGGAGCACCCAGGTGGCTGCAGGGAGCACCCAGGTGGCTGCAGGGAGCACCCAGGTGGCTGCAGGATGCACCCAGGTGGCTGCAGGGAGCACCCAGGTGGCTGCAGGTTGCACCCAGGTGGCTGCTGGGAGCACCCAGGTGGCTGCAGGGAGCACCCAGGTGGCTGCAGGTTGCACCCAGGTGGCTGCAGGGAGCACCCAGGTGGCTGCAGGGAGCACCCAGGTGGCTGCAGGGAGCACCCAGGTGGCTGCAGGATGCACCCAGGTGGCTGCAGGTTGCACCCAGGTGGCTGCAGGGAGCACCCAGGTGGCTGCAGGGAGCACCCAGGTGGCTGCAAGATGCACCCAGGTGGCTGCAGGGAGCACCCAGGTGGCTGCAGGATGCACCCAGGTGGCTGCAGGGAGCACCCAGGTGGCTGCAGGTTGCACCCAGGTGGCTGCAGGTTGCACCCAGGTGGGGTCAGGGAGCACCCAGCTGCCTGCAGGATGCACCCAGGTGGCTGCAGGGAGCACCCAGGTGGTGCAGGTGCCCGCCAGGTGGCGCAGGTGCCCGCCAGGTGCACGCAGGTGGCTGCAGGGAGCACCCAGGTGGTGCAGGTGCCCGCCAGGTGGTGCAGGTGCCCGCCAGGTGCACGCAGGTGGCTGCAGGGAGCACCCAGGTGGCTGCAGGATGCACCCAGGTGGCGCAGGTGCCCGCCAGGGGCGCGCAGGTGCCCGCCAGGTGTGCGCAGGTGCCTGCCAGGTGGCGCAGGTGCCCGCCAGGTGTGCGCAGGTGCCCGCCAGGGGTGCGCAGGTGGCTGCAGGGAGCCCCCAGGGGCGCACAGGTGCCTGCCAGGTGGCGCAGGTGCCCGCCAGGTGACGCAGGTGCCGGCCAGGTGGCGCAGGTGCCCGCCAGGTGGCTGCAGGGAGCCCCCAGGTGGCTGCAGGTGCCCGCCAGGTGGCGCAGGTGCCCGCCAGGTGACGCAGGTGCCGGCCAGGTGGCGCAGGTGCCCGCCAGGTGGCTGCAGGGAGCCCCCAGGTGGCGCAGGTGGCTGCAGGGAGCCCCCAGGTGGCGCAGGTGCCCGCCAGGTGGCGCAGGTGCCCGCCAGGTGGCGCAGGTGGCTGCAGGGAGCCCCCAGGTGGCTGCAGGGAGCCCCCAGGTGGCTGCAGGGAGCCCCCAGGTGCGCGCAGGTGCCGGCCAGGTGCGCGCAGGTGCCGTCAGTCGCGCTGTGGCCGCAGGATGATGTGCGAGGTGCTGCCGACCATCAGCGAGGACGCGCGGCGCGGCTCGGGCTGCGGGGAGGAGCCGGGGCTGGAGCAGCTGATGGTTCAGATGCTGCGGGAGCGCGAGCGGCTGCTGGAGACGCTGCGCGAGGCCCAGGAGGGGCTGGCGACCGCCCAGCTGCGGCTCCGCGACCTCGCGCACGAGAAGGACGCGCTGCAGCGCCAGCTCCAGAGCGCCCTGCCCCAGGTGCGCAGGGCCGCTCGCTGCGGGGGCGTGGCTACTGACTTGGGAGGCGTGGCTAGTGAGTTTGGAGGGGTGGCTAGTGAGATATGGGGTGTGGCTAGTGAGTTTGGGGGTGTGGCTAGTGAAACGGGGCCGTGGCTAGTGAGTTTGGGGGTGTGGCTAGTGAAATGGGGCCGTGGCCAGGGAGATATGGGGCGTGGCTAGTGAGTTTGGAGGCGTGGCTAGTGAGTTTAGGGGGGTGGCTGGTGAGATAGAGGGCGTGGATAGTGAAATGAGGGCATGGCTAGCGAGTTTGGAGGCGTGGCTAGTGAGTTTGGAGGGGTGGCTAGTGAGATATGGGGTGTGGCTAGTGAGTTTGGGGGTGTGGCTAGTGAGTTTAGGGGGTGGCTGGTGAGATAGAGGGCATGGATAGTGAAATGAGGGCATGGCTAGCGAGTTTGGAGGCGTGGCTAGTGAGATGGGGGTGTGGCTAGTGAGTTTGGGGGTGTGGCTAGTGAGTTTGGAGGGGTGGCTGGTGAGATAGAGGGTGTGGATAGTGAAATGAGGGCATGGCTAGCAAGTTTGGAGGTGTGGCTAGTGAGTTTGGGGTTGCATCTGGTGATTTTGGAGCCGTGGCTAGTCAGATATGGGGTGTGGCTAGTGAGTTTGGAGGGCGTGGATATTGAAATGAGGGGGTGGCTAATGAGTTTGGAGGCATGGCTTGTGAGTTTGGGGGTGTGGCTGGTGACTTTGGAGGCGTGGCTAGTGGGATAGAGGGCGTGGCTAGTGAGTTTGGAGGGGTGGCTAGTGGGATAGAGGGCGTGGTTAGTTAAATCAGGGCGTGACTAATGAGTTTGGAGGCGTGGTTAGTGAAACGGAGGCATGGCTAGTGAGATAGGAAGTGTGGCTTGTGAGATAGTAGGCATGGCTAGTGAGATATGGGGCGTGATTAGTGAAATGGGGGCGTGGTTAGTGAGTTTGGAGGTGTTGCTAGTGGGATAGAGGGTGTGGCTAGTGGGGTAGAGGGCGTGGCTAGTGAGATATAGGGCTCGGCTACTGGGATTGGGGGAGTGGGTAGTGGGTTGGGGGCGTGGCTAGTGAGATAGGTGGTGTGGCTAGTGGGCTGGGGTGTGGCTAGTGAGCTCGGGGTGGTGGCTAGTGGCCAGAGGGGGGTGGTGAATGAGTGTGGGGGCGCAGGCCGGGTGCTGTGGCTCTCGGAGGTGTGGCTAGCGGCCACGGGGGTGTGGCTAGTGCCTGAGGGAGTGTGGCTAGTGGCTAAGGGAGTGTGGCTAGTGGCTGAGGGAGTGTGGCTAGTGAAATAGGCGATGTGGCTAGTGAGCTTGGGGTGGTGGCTAGTGGCCAAGGAGAGGTGGCTAGCGGCTGAGGGGGTGTGGCTAGTGGCTGAGGGAGTGTGGCTAGTGAACTAGGCAGTGTGGCTAGTGGCTGAGGGGGTGTGGCTAGTGGCCAAGGAGAGGTGAATAGTGGCCATGGAGAGGTGGCTAGTGGCCAAGGCTGTGTGGCTAGCAGGCGGGTGTGTGGCTATCGGCCAGTTGGGTGTGTGGCTGGGGGGGGTGGCTAGCAGCCAGGAGTGTGTGGCTAGTGGCCGGTTGGGTGTATCTATTGGCCAGTTGGGTGTGGCTAGCGGGTGGTGTGTGTGGCTAGTGGGCAGGGGTGTGTGGCTAGTGGTTGGGGGTGTGTGGCTAGTGGCTGGTTGGGTGTTGCTAGTGGGCGGGGGTGTGTGGCTAGTGGCTGGTTGGGTGTGGCTATCAGTCAGAGGTGTGTGGCTAGCGGTTGGAGGTGTGTGGCTAGCGGGTGGGGTGTGTGGCTAGCGGGTGGGGGTGTGTGGCTAGCGGGCGGGGGCTGTGGCTAGCGGGTGGGGGTGCGTGGCTAGCGGGCGGGGGGCTGTGGCTAGTGGCCAGTTGGGTGTGGCTATTGGGCAGCGGGATGTGGCTATCAGCTGAGGTTGTGTGGCTAGCGGTTGGAGGTGTGTGGCTACTGGCTGGTTGGGTGTGGCTATCAGTCAGAGGTGTGTGGCTAGAGGCTGGGGGTGTGGATAGCAGCCAGGGGTGCGTGGCTAGAGGGTGGGGGCTGTGGCTAGCAGGCTGGGGCTGCGTGGCTAGAGGCTGGGGCTGCGTGGCTAGCAGGCGGGGGGCTGTGGCTAGCGGACGGGGGGCTGTGGCTAGCAGATGGAGGTGCGTGGCTAGGGGGCGGGGGGCTGTGGCTAGCAGACGGGGGGCTGTGGCTAGCGGGTGGGGGCTGTGGCTAGCAGACGGGGGGCTGTGGCTAGCGGGCGGGGGGCTGTGGCTAGCAGACGGGGGGCTGTGGCTAGCAGATGGGGGTGCGTGGCTAGGGGGCGGGGGGCTGTGGCTAGCAGACGGGGGGCTGTGGCTAGCAGATGGGGGTGCGTGGCTAGGGGGCGGGGGGCTGTGGCTAGCAGATGGGGGGCTGTGGCTAGCAGATGGGGGTGCGTGGCTAGGGGGCGGGGGGCTGTGGCTAGGGGGCGGGGGGCTGTTGCTAGCAGACGGGGGGCTGTGGCTAGCGGGCGGGGGCTGTGGCTAGCGGGCGGGGGCTGTGGCTAGCGGGCGGGGCCGCGTGGCTAGCGGGCGCTGTCCCCGCAGGAGCTGGCGGCGCTGAGCAAGGAGCTGAGCGTGTGCCGGGAGCAGCTGCTCGAGCGCGAGGAGGAGATCGCCGAGCTCAAGGCCGAGCGCAACAACACCCGCGTGAGGCCACCACACAGCCCCCCGCGGCCACCTCCTCCCCGTGGCCCCCTGGCCCCCGTGTCCCCCTGTCCCTGTGTCCCCCGTGTCCCCCTGTCCCCATGGCTCCTGCAGAACCTCAAGAGCCCAATGTCCTCGTGTCCCCCCCGTCCTCATAGTTTCTGGAGAACCTCTAGAGCCCCCTGGCCCCCTGGCCCCGTGTCCTCGTGTCCCCATGTCCCCCTGTCCCCTTGTCCCCCAGTCCCCCGTGTCCCCCTGTCCCCCTGTCCCCGTGTCCCCCAGTCCCCCCTGTCCCCATGTCCCCCAGTCCCCTGTGTCCCCCCGTCCCCATGTCCCCCTGTCCCCGTGTCCCCGTGTCCCCCTGTCCCCATGTCCCCGTGTCCCCCAGTCCCCCGTGTCCCCCTGTCCCCCTGTCCCCATGTCCCCCTGTCCCCGTGTCCCCGTGTCCCCCTGTCCCCATGTCCCCCAGTCCCCTGTGTCCCCCTGTCCCCATGTCCCCCTGTCCCCGTGTCCCACTGTCCCCCTGTCCCCGTGTCCCCGTGTCCCCATGTCTCCCTGTCCCCCTGTCCCTGTGTCCCCCGTGTCCCCCTGTCCCCATGGCTCCTGCAGAACCTCAAGAGCCCAATGTCCCCGTGTCCCCCTGTCCTCATAGTTTCTGGAGAACCTCTAGAGCCCCATGTCCCCCTGTCCCCGTGTCCCCGTGTCCCCCTGTCCCCATGTCCCCCAGTCCCCTGTGTCCCCCTGTCCCCATGTCCCCCTGTCCCCGTGTCCCCCTGTCCCTCTGTCCCCATGTCCCCGTGTCCCCGTGTCCCCCTGTCCCCATGTCCCCCTGTCCCTGTGTCCCCCGTGTCCCCCTGTCCCCATGGCTCCTGCAGAACCTCAAGAGCCCAATGTCCTCGTGTCCCCCCGTCCTCATAGTTTCTGGAGAACCTCTAGAGCCCCCTGGCCCCCTGGCCCCGTGTCCTCGTGTCCCCATGTCCCCCTGTCCCCCTGTCCCCCAGTCCCCTGTGTCCCCGTGTCCCCCTGTCCCCCTGTCCCCGTGTCCCCCTGTCCCCCTGTCCCAGTGTCCCCGTGTCCCCGTGTCCCCCTGTCCCCCAGTCCCCTGTGTCTCCGTGTCCCCCTGTCCCCCGTGTCCCCCTGTCCCCATGTCCCCCAGTCCCCTGTGTCCCCCTGTCCCCATGTCCCCCTGTCCCCGTGTCCCCCTGTCCCTCTGTCCCCATGTCCCCGTGTCCCCGTGTCCCCCTGTCCCCATGTCCCCCTGTCCCTGTGTCCCCCGTGTCCCCCTGTCCCCATGGCTCCTGCAGAACCTCAAGAGCCCAATGTCCTCGTGTCCCCCCGTCCTCATAGTTTCTGGAGAACCTCTAGAGCCCCCTGGCCCCCTGGCCCCGTGTCCTCGTGTCCCCATGTCCCCCTGTCCCCCTGTCCCCCAGTCCCCTGTGTCCCCGTGTCCCCCTGTCCCCCTGTCCCCGTGTCCCCCTGTCCCCCTGTCCCAGTGTCCCCGTGTCCCCGTGTCCCCCTGTCCCCCAGTCCCCTGTGTCTCCGTGTCCCCCTGTCCCCCGTGTCCCCCTGTCCCCATGTCCCCCAGTCCCCTGTGTCCCCGTGTCCCCGTGTCCCCCTGTCCCCGTGTCCCCAGTCCCCATGGCTCCTGCAGAAACTCAAGAGCCCTATGTCCCCGTGTCCCCGTGTCCCCCTGTCCTCATAGTTTCTGGAGAACCTCTAGAGCCCCCTGTCCCCCTGTCCCTCTGTCCCCCTGTCCCCTATATCCCCGTGTCCCCATGTCCCCCTGTCCCCGTGTCCCCCAGTCCCCCGTGTCCCCGTGTCCCCCTGTCCTCATAGTTTCTGGAAAACCTCTAGAGCCCCCTGGCCCCCTGTCCCTCTGTCCCCCTGTCCCCTATATCCCCGTGTCCCCCTGTCCCCCTGTCCCCGTGTCCCCCAGTCCCCCGTGTCCCCGTGTCCCCCCTGTCCCCCGTGTCCTCGTGTCCCGTCCCCCTGTCCCCATGTCCCCCAGTCCCCTGTGTCCCCATGTCCCCCTGTCCCCCGTGTCCCCCTGTCCCCCTGTCCCCCAGTCCCCTGTGTCCCCGTGTCCCCCTGTCCCCCGTGTCCCCCTGTCCCCATGTCCCCCAGTCCCCTGTGTCCCCGTGTCCCCGTGTCCCCAGTCCCCATGGTTCCTGCAGAAACTCAAGAGCCCAATGTCCCCGTGTCCCCCTGTCCTCATAGTTTCTGGAGAACCTCTAGAGCCCCCTGTCCCCCTGTCCCCCATATCCCCGTGTCCCCATGTCTCCCTGTCCCCCTGTCCCCGTGTCCCCGTGTCCCCCTGTCCCCATGGCTCCTGCAGAACCTCAAGAGCCCAATGTCCCTCTGTCCCCATGTCCCCATAGTTCCTGGAGAACCTCTAGAGCCCCCTGTCCCCCTGTCCCCATGTCCCCCTGTCCCCCTGTCCCAGTGTCCCCATGTCCCCCAGTCCCCCTGTCCCCCTGTCCCCATGGCTCCTGCAGAAACTCAAGAGCCCAATGTCCCCCTGTCCCCGTGTCCCCATGTCCCCCTGTCCCCGTGTCCCCCTGTCCCCCTGTCCCCATAGTTCCTGGAGAACCTCTTGAGCCCCCTGTCCCCGTGTCCCCGTGTCCCCCTGTCCCCCTGTCCCAGTGTCCCCATGTCCCCCTGTCCCCCTGTCCCTAGGTCCCCCTGTCCCCTTGTCCCCCCATCCCCCTGTCCCCCTGTCCCCATGTCCCCCCATCCCCATGTCCCCCTGTCCCCATAGCTCCTGGAGAACCTCTAGAGCCCCCTGTCCCCCTGTCCCCCTGTCCCCCCTGTCCCCCTGTCCCCCTTTCCCCCTGTCCCACTGTCCCCCTGTCCCCATGTTCCCCTGTCCCTGTGTCCCCCTGTCCCCCCATCCCCCTGTCCCCCTGTCCCCATGGCTCCTGCAGAAACTCAAGAGCCCAATGTCCCCATGTCCCCCTGTCCCCGTGTCCCCATGTCCCCCTGGCCCCTGTGTCCCCGTGTCCCAATGTCCCCCAGTCCTCGTGTCCCCATGTCCCCATGTCCCCCCATCCCCATGTCCCCCTGTCCCCCATAGCTCCTGGAGAACCTCTAGAGCCCCCTGTCCCCCTGTCCCCCTGTCCCCCCTGTCCCCCTGTCCCCCTTTCCCCCTGTCCCACTGTCCCCCTGTCCCCATGTTCCCCTGTCCCTGTGTCCCCCTGTCCCCCCATCCCCCCTGTCCCCCTGTCCCCATGGCTCCTGCAGAAACTCAAGAGCCCAATGTCCCCATGTCCCCCTGTCCCCGTGTCCCCATGTCCCCCTGGCCCCTGTGTCCCCGTGTCCCAATGTCCCCCAGTCCTCGTGTCCCCATGTCCCCATGTCCCCCTGTCCCCCTGTCCCCTGTGTCCCCATGTCCTCGTGTCCCCCTGTCCCCATGGCTCCTGCAGAACCTCAAGAGCCCAATGTCCCCCTGTCCCCATGTCCCCATGTCCCCCTGTCCCCCTGTCCCCGTGTCCCCATGTCCCCCTGTCCCCATGTCCCCCTGTCCCCATGTCCCCCTGTCCCCGTGTCCCCGTGTCCCCCTGTCCCCATGTCCCCCAGTCCCCTGTGTCCCCCTGTCCCCATGTCCCCCTGTCCCCGTGTCCCACTGTCCCCCTGTCCCCGTGTCCCCGTGTCCCCATGTCCCCCTGTCCCCCTGTCCCTGTGTCCCCCGTGTCCCCCTGTCCCCATGGCTCCTGCAGAACCTCAAGAGCCCAATGTCCTCGTGTCCCCCTGTCCTCATAGTTTCTGGAGAACCTCTAGAGCCCCATGTCCCCCTGTCCCCGTGTCCCCGTGTCCCCCTGTCCCCATGTCCCCCAGTCCCCTGTGTCCCCCTGTCCCCATGTCCCCCTGTCCCCGTGTCCCCCTGTCCCTCTGTCCCCATGTCCCCGTGTCCCCGTGTCCCCCTGTCCCCATGTCCCCCTGTCCCTGTGTCCCCCGTGTCCCCCTGTCCCCATGGCTCCTGCAGAACCTCAAGAGCCCAATGTCCTCGTGTCCCCCCGTCCTCATAGTTTCTGGAGAACCTCTAGAGCCCCCTGGCCCCCTGGCCCCGTGTCCTCGTGTCCCCATGTCCCCCTGTCCCCCTGTCCCCCAGTCCCCTGTGTCCCCGTGTCCCCCTGTCCCCCTGTCCCCGTGTCCCCCTGTCCCCCTGTCCCCCTGTCCCAGTGTCCCCGTGTCCCCGTGGCCCCCTGGCCCCCTGTCCTCGTGTCCCCATGTCCCCCTGTCCCCGTGTCCCCCTGTCCCCGTGTCCCCCTGTCCCCCAGTCCCCTGTGTCCCCGTGTCCCCCTGTCCTCATAGTTTCTGGAGAACCTCTAGAGCCCCCTGTCCCCCTGTCCCCGTGTCCCCCTGTCCCCGTGTCCCCCTGTCCCCCAGTCCCCTGTGTCCCCGTGTCCCCCTGTCCTCATAGTTTCTGGAAAACCTCTAGAGCCCCCTGGCCCCCTGGCCCCGTGTCCTCGTGTCCCCATGTCCTCCTGTCCCCATGTCCCCCAGTCCCCTGTGTCCCCGTGTCCCCCTGTCCCCCTGTCCCCCAGTCCCCTGTGTCCCCGTGTCCCCCTGTCCCCCGTGTCCCCCTGTCCCCCTGTCCCCATGTCCCCCAGTCCCCTGTGTCCCCGTGTCCCCCTGTCCCCCAGTCCCCTGTGTCCCCGTGTCCCCCTGTCCCCCGTGTCCCCCTGTCCCCATGTCCCCCAGTCCCCTGTGTCCCCGTGTCCCCGTGTCCCCCTGTCCCCGTGTCCCCAGTCCCCATGGCTCCTGCAGAAACTCAAGAGCCCTATGTCCCCGTGTCCCCGTGTCCCCCTGTCCTCATAGTTTCTGGAGAACCTCTAGAGCCCCCTGTCCCCCTGTCCCTCTGTCCCCCTGTCCCCTATATCCCCGTGTCCCCATGTCCCCCTGTCCCCGTGTCCCCCAGTCCCCCGTGTCCCCGTGTCCCCCTGTCCTCATAGTTTCTGGAAAACCTCTAGAGCCCCCTGGCCCCCTGTCCCTCTGTCCCCCTGTCCCCTATATCCCCGTGTCCCCCTGTCCCCCTGTCCCCGTGTCCCCCAGTCCCCCGTGTCCCCGTGTCCCCCTGTCCCCCGTGTCCTCGTGTCCCGTCCCCCTGTCCCCATGTCCCCCAGTCCCCTGTGTCCCCATGTCCCCCTGTCCCCCGTGTCCCCCTGTCCCCCTGTCCCCCAGTCCCCTGTGTCCCCGTGTCCCCCTGTCCCCCGTGTCCCCCTGTCCCCATGTCCCCCAGTCCCCTGTGTCCCCGTGTCCCCGTGTCCCCAGTCCCCATGGTTCCTGCAGAAACTCAAGAGCCCAATGTCCCCGTGTCCCCCTGTCCTCATAGTTTCTGGAGAACCTCTAGAGCCCCCTGTCCCCCTGTCCCCCATATCCCCGTGTCCCCATGTCTCCCTGTCCCCCTGTCCCCGTGTCCCCGTGTCCCCCTGTCCCCATGGCTCCTGCAGAACCTCAAGAGCCCAATGTCCCTCTGTCCCCATGTCCCCATAGTTCCTGGAGAACCTCTAGAGCCCCCTGTCCCCCTGTCCCCATGTCCCCCTGTCCCCCCTGTCCCCCTGTCCCAGTGTCCCCATGTCCCCCAGTCCCCCTGTCCCCCTGTCCCCATGGCTCCTGCAGAAACTCAAGAGCCCAATGTCCCCCTGTCCCCGTGTCCCCATGTCCCCCTGTCCCCGTGTCCCCCTGTCCCCCTGTCCCCATAGTTCCTGGAGAACCTCTTGAGCCCCCTGTCCCCGTGTCCCCGTGTCCCCCTGTCCCCCTGTCCCAGTGTCCCCATGTCCCCCTGTCCCCCTGTCCCTAGGTCCCCCTGTCCCCTTGTCCCCCCATCCCCCTGTCCCCCTGTCCCCATGTCCCCCCATCCCCATGTCCCCCTGTCCCCATAGCTCCTGGAGAACCTCTAGAGCCCCCTGTCCCCCTGTCCCCCTGTCCCCCCTGTCCCCCTGTCCCCCTTTCCCCCCTGTCCCACTGTCCCCCTGTCCCCATGTTCCCCTGTCCCTGTGTCCCCCTGTCCCCCCATCCCCCTGTCCCCCCTGTCCCCATGGCTCCTGCAGAAACTCAAGAGCCCAATGTCCCCATGTCCCCCTGTCCCCGTGTCCCCATGTCCCCCTGGCCCCTGTGTCCCCGTGTCCCAATGTCCCCCAGTCCTCGTGTCCCCATGTCCCCATGTCCCCCTGTCCCCCTGTCCCCTGTGTCCCCATGTCCTCGTGTCCCCCTGTCCCCATGGCTCCTGCAGAACCTCAAGAGCCCAATGTCCCCCCTGTCCCCATGTCCCCATGTCCCCCTGTCCCCCTGTCCCCGTGTCCCCATGTCCCCCTGTCCCCATGTCCCCATGGCTCCTGCAGAAACTCAAGAGCCCAATGTCCCCCTGTCCCCATGTCCCCCTGTCCCCCTGTCCCCTGTGTCCCCATGTCCTCGTGTCCCCCTGTCCCCATGGCTCCTGCAGAACCTCAAGAGCCCAATGTCCCCCTGTCCCCATGTCCCCCTGTCCCCCTGTCCCCGTGTCCCCATGTCCCCGTGTCCCCCTGTCCCCATGTCCCCGTGTCCCCCTATCCCCATGTCCCCATGTCCCCCTGTCACCATAGTTTCTGGAGAACCTCTAGAGCCCCCTGTCCCTGTGTCCCTCTGTCCCCCTGTCCCCGTGTCCTCGTGTCCCCATGTCCTCGTGTCCCCCTGTCCCCATGGCTCCTGCAGAACCTCAAGAGCCCAATGTCCCCCATGTCCCCATGTCCCCCTGTCCCCGTGTCCCTCTGTCCCCATGTCCCCTTGTCCCCATGTCCTCCTGTCCCTGTGTCCCCATGGCCTCATGTCCTCGTGTCCCCATGTTCCCATGTCCCCATAGTTCCTGGAGAACCTCAAGAGCCTCCTGTCCCCGTGTCCCCATGTCCCCATGGCTCCTGCAGAACCTCAAGAGCCCAATGTCCCCATGTCTCCCTGTCCCCATAGTTCCTGGAGAACCTCAAGAGCCCCACATCCCCGTGTCCCCTTGTCCCCATGTCCCCCTGTCCCCATGGCTCCTGGAGAACCTCAAGAACTCCATGTCCTCCTGTCCCTGTGTCCTCATGTCCCCATGTCCCCATGGTTCCTGGAGAATCTCAAGAGCCTCATGTCCCCCTGTCCCTATGTCCTCGTGTCCCCATGATTCCTGGAGAACCTCAAGAGCCCAATAGCCCCATATCCTTCTGTCCCCATGTCCCCAGGTCCCATCCGCTCCTGGAGAACCTCGTGTCCCCATGTCCCCACGTCCCCATCTTCTCCTGGAGAACCTCCTGTCCCCACGTCCCCATGGTTCTTGGAGAACCTCAAGAACCCCATGTCCCCACGTCCCCATCTTCTCCTGGAGAACCTCCTGTCCCCACGTCCCCATGGTTCTTGGAGAACCTCAAGAACCCCATGTCCCCACGTCCCCATCTTCTCCTGGAGAACCTCCTGTCCCCACGTCCCCGTGGTTCCTGGAGAACCTCAAGAGCCCCATGTCCCCACGTCCCCATCTTCTCCTGGAGAACCTCCTGTCCCCACGTCCCCGTGGTTCCTGGAGAACCTCAAGAGCCCCATGTCCCCACGTCCCCATCTTCTCCTGGAGAACCTCCTGTCCCCACGTCCCCGTGGTTCCTGGAGAACCTCAAGAGCCCCACGTCCCCATCTTCTCCTGGAGAACCTCCTGTCCCCACGTCCCCATGGTTCCTGGAGAACCTCAAGAGCCCCATGTCCCCGTGTCCCCATCTTCTCCTGGAGAACCTCGTGTCCCCACGTCCCCATGGTTCCTGGAGATCCTCAAGAGCCCCATGTCCCCACGTCCCCATCTTCTCCTGGAGAACCTCCTGTCCCCACGTCCCCGTGGTTCCTGGAGAACCTCAAGAGCCCCATGTCCCCACGTCCCCATCTTCTCCTGGAGAACCTCCTGTCCCCACGTCCCCATGGTTCCTGGAGAACCTCAAGAGCCCCATGTCCCCACGTCCCCATCTTCTCCTGGAGAACCTCCTGTCCCCACGTCCCCGTGGTTCCTGGAGATCCTCAAGAGCCCCATGTCCCCACGTCCCCATCTTCTCCTGGAGAACCTCGTGTCCCCATGTCCCCATGGTTCCTGGAGATCCTCAAGAGCCCCATGTCCCCACGTCCCCATCTTCTCCTGGAGAACCTCCTGTCCCCACGTCCCCGTGGTTCCTGGAGAACCTCAAGAGCCCCATGTCCCCACGTCCCCATCTTCTCCTGGAGAACCTCGTGTCCCCATGTCCCCGTGGTTCCTGGAGATCCTCAAGAGCCCCATGTCCCCGTGTCCCCATCTTCTCCTGGAGAACCTCCTGTCCCCACGTCCCCGTGGTTCCTGGAGAACCTCAAGAGCCCCATGTCCCCACGTCCCCATCTTCTCCTGGAGAACCTCCTGTCCCCACGTCCCCATGGTTCTTGGAGAACCTCAAGAACCCCATGTCCCCACGTCCCCATCTTCTCCTGGAGAACCTCCTGTCCCCACGTCCCCGTGGTTCCTGGAGAACCTCAAGAGCCCCATGTCCCCACGTCCCCATCTTCTCCTGGAGAACCTCGTGTCCCCACGTCCCTGTGGTTCCTGGAGATCCTCAAGAGCCCCACGTCCCCACATCCCCATCTTCTCCTGGAGAACCTCGTGTCCCCACGTCCCTGTGGTTCCTGGAGAACCTCAAGAGCCCCATGTCCCCACGTCCCCATCTTCTCCTGGAGAACCTCCTGTCCCCACGTCCCCGTGGTTCCTGGAGAACCTCAAGAGCCCCATGTCCCCACGTCCCCATCTTCTCCTGGAGAACCTCGTGTCCCCATGTCCCCGTGGTTCCTGGAGATCCTCAAGAGCCCCATGTCCCCGTGTGCCCATCTTCTCCTGGAGAACCTCGTGTCCCCATGTCCCCGTGGTTCCTGGAGAACCTCAAGAGCCCCACGTCCCCATCTTCTCCTGGAGAACCTCCTGTCCCCACGTCCCCGTGGTTCCTGGAGAACCTCAAGAGCCCCATGTCCCCATCTTCTCCTGGAGAACCTCCTGTCCCCACGTCCCCGTGGTTCCTGGAGAACCTCAAGAGCCCCATGTCCCCACGTCCCCATCTTCTCCTGGAGAACCTCGTGTCCCCACGTCCCCGTGGTTCCTGGAGAACCTCAAGAGCTCCACGTCCCCGTGTCCCCACGCGTCCCCCTCTTCTCCTGGAGAACGCGGTGTGGCCGTGTCCCCAGCTTCTCCTGGAGCACCTGGAGTGCCTGGTGTCCCGGCACGAGCGCTCCCTGCGGATGACGGTCGTCAAGCGCCAGGCCCAGGCCCCGGGCGGCGTCTCCTCCGAGGTCGAGGTCCTCAAAGCCCTCAAGTCCCTCTTCGAGCACCACAAAGCCCTCGATGAGAAGGTGGGTGAAGAGGAGACACCCCCGTTGGGCTTGAAGGATCTCGGGAGGGTTGTTCCTTGTGGCACCTGGTGGTCCCTAGAGGGACCTGGTAGGGCCCAAAGCTCTCAGGTGGCTTCCAGCAGGACCTAGAGGTGATTTGGTGGCCCTCGTGGAGGTCTCAAGGGTCCTTGGGTTGACCTGGTGGGATCTGGTTGCCCGCAGGGAGGTCTCGGGGGTCCTGGGGAGGTCCTGGAAGGATTTGATGGGATTTGGTGGTCCCAGAGGGGACCTGGTGGGACCCAAGGCTTCTAGGGGGCTTCTGGGGTGGCAGAGGGGAGACCTAGTGGTCCGCAGGGAGGACCTGGTGGGACCCAAGATCATCTGAGGGGGCTTCTGGGTGGAGCTGGTGGGACCTGGTTGTCCCCAGGGAGGTCTCGGAGGTCCTGGGGAGCTCCTGGAGTGACTCGGTGGGATTTGATGGTCCCGGAGGGGACCTGGTGGGACCCAAGATCATCTGAGGGGGCTTCTGGGTTGACCCGGTGGGACCTGGTGTCCCCATGGGACTCGTGGAGGACATCGAGGTCACCGAGAGATGTTGAGGGTGACCTGAGGAGCTCCTTGGTGAGACTCAAGGCCGCCCCCAAGAGGTCCACGGGAAGTTTTGGGGAGCCCGGAGGACACCAAGGGGGTTCCTCAGGGTGTCCCCGAGCTCCGTGGGTCACCCCGCGATGTCCCCAGCAGGTGCGGGAGCGGCTGCGAGTGGCCCTGGAGCGCGTGGCCGTCCTCGAGGAGGAGCTGGAGGTCTCCAACCAGGAGGTGGGTGAGGCCCGGGGGCTGGCTGGACGTCCCCAAGGACACGGGGGTGTCCCCACGGCTTGGTGGCCCCGTAGCTCATTATCCCCACGGTTTGGTGGCCCCGTAGCTCATTATCCCCACGGTTTGGTGGCCCCGTAGCTCATTATCCCCACGGTTTGGTGGCCCCGTAGCTCATTGTCCCCACGGCTTGGTGGCCCCGTAGCTCATTATCCCCACGGTTTGGTGGCCCCGTAGCTCATTATCCCCTCGGCTTGGTGGCCCCATAGCTCATTGTCCCCATGGCTTGGTGGCCTCATAGCTCATTGTCCCCACGGCTTCGTGGCCCCGTAGCTCATTATCCCCACGGTTTGGTGGCCCCGTAGCTCATTGTCCCCACGGTTTGGTGGCCCCGTAGCTCATTGTCCCCACGGCTTGGTGGCCCCGTAGCTCATTGTCCCCACGGCTTCGTGGCCCCGTAGCTCATTATCCCCACGGCTTCGTGGCCCCGTAGCTCATTGTCCCCACGGCTTGGTGGCCCCGTAGCTCATTATCCCCACGGTTTGGTGGCCCCGTAGCTCATTGTCCCCACGGCTTGGTGGCCCCATAGCTCATTGTCCCCACGGCTTGGTGGCCTCATAGCTCATTGTCCCCACAGCTTGGTGGCCCCATAGCTCATTGTCCCCTTGACTTGGTGGCCCCATGGATCATTGTCCCCACGGCTTTGTGTCCCCATGACTTGGTGGCCCCATGGATCATTGTCCCCAGGGCTTGGTGGCCCCTTGACTTGGTGGCCCCATGGATCATTGTCCCCATGGCTTGGTGGCCCCTTGACTTGGTGGCCCCATGGATCATTGTCCCCATGGCTTTGTGTCCCCATGAATTGGTGGCCCCATGGATCATTGTCCCCAGGGCTTTGTGTCCCCATGACTTGGTGGCCCCATGGATCATTTTCCCCAGGACTTGGTGGCCCCATGGATCATTGTCCCCATGGCTTTGTGTCCCCTTGACTTGGTGGCCCCATGGCTTTGTGTCCCCTTGACTTGGTGGCCCCATGGATCATTGTCCCCATGGCTTTGTGTCCCCATGACTTGGTGGCCCCATGGATCATTGTCCCCAGGGCTTTGTGTCCCCTTGACTTGTTGGCCCCATGGATCATTGTCCCCAGGGCTTTGTGTCCCCTTGACTTGGTGGCCCCATGGATCATTGTCCCCAGGGCTTTGCGTCCCCTTGACTTGTTGGCCCCATGGATCATTGTCCCCATGGCTTTGTGTCCCCTTGACTTGGTGGCCCCATGGATCATTGTCCCCAGGGCTTTGTGTCCCCTTGACTTGGTGGCCCCATGGATCATTGTCCCCAGGGCTTTGTGTCCCCATGACTTGGTGGCCCCATGGATCATTGTCCCCAGGGCTTAGTGTCCCCTTGACTTGGTGGCCCCATGGATCATTGTCCCCAGGGCTTTGTGTCCCCTTGACTTGGTGGCCCCATGGATCATTGTCCCCAGGGCTTTGTGTCCCCATGACTTGGTGGCCCCATGGATCATTGTCCCCATGGCTTGGTGTCCCCTTGACTTAGTGGCCCCATGGATCATTGTCCCCAGGGCTTTGTGTCCCCATGACTTGGTGGCCCCATGGATCATTGTCCCCATGGCTTGGTGTCCCCTTGACTTGGTGGCCCCATGGATCATTGTCCCCAGGGCTTAGTGTCCCCTTGACTTAGTGGCCCCATGGATCATTGTCCCCATGGCTCGGTGTCCCCTTGAATTGGTGGCCCCATGGATATTGTCCCCACGCCCTGGTGGCCCCAAGGCTGGTGGGACCCCATCCCCACGTCCCTGTCTCGGTCCCCACAGTCCCTGTCCCTGCGGGAGCAGCTCTCGCATCGACGCCCCGAACTGGAGGAGTCGCCCGGGGACGGGGACATCGCGGTACGAGGGGGGGCGGGAGGGGACCCCTGGGGACACGGGGATGGAGATGGAGATGGAGATGGAGATGGAGATGGAGATGGAGATAGAGATGGAGATAGAGATGGAGATGGGGATGGGGATGGAGATGGAGATGGGGATGGAGATGGAGATGGAGATGGGGATGGAGATGGGGATGGAGATGGAGATGGGGATGGGGATGGAGATGGAGATGGGGATGGAGATGGAGATGGAGATGGGGATGGAGATGGAGATGGGGATGGGGATGGAGATGGAGATGGAGATGGAGATGGAGATGGAGATGGAGATGGGGATGGGGATGGAGATGGAGATGGGGATGGAGATGGAGATGGAGATGGGGATGGAGATGGGGATGGAGATGGAGATGGGGATGGGGATGGAGATGGAGATGGGGATGGAGATGGAGATGGAGATGGGGATGGAGATGGAGATGGGGATGGGGATGGAGATGGAGATGGAGATGGAGATGGAGATGGAGATGGAGATGGGGATGGGGATGGAGATGGAGATGGGGATGGGGATGGAGATGGAGATGGAGATGGAGATGGGGATGGAGATGGGGATGGGGATGGAGATGGAGATGGAGATGGAGATGGAGATGGAGATGGAGATGGGGATGGGGATGGAGATGGAGATGGGGATGGGGATGGAGATGGAGATGGAGATGGAGATGGGGATGGAGATGGGGATGGAGATGGAGATAGAGATGGAGATGGGGATGGAGATGGAGAGGGAGATGGGGATGGGGATGGGGATGGAGATGGAGATGGAGATGGGGATGGGGATGGAGATGGAGATGGGGATGGAGATGGAGATGGAGATGGAGATGGGGATGGAGATGGGGATGGGGATGGAGATGGAGATGGAGATGGAGATGGAGATGGAGATGGAGATGGGGATGGGGATGGAGATGGAGATGGGGATGGAGATGGAGATGGAGATGGGGATGGGGATGGAGATGGAGATGGGGATGGAGATGGAGATGGAGATGGAGATGGGGATGGAGATGGGGATGGGGATGGGGATGGGGATGGAGATGGAGATGGAGATGGAGATGGAGAGGGAGATGGGGATGGAGATGGAGATGGGGATGGAGATGGAGATGGAGATGGGATGGAGATGGAGATGGAGATGGAGATGGGGATGGAGATGGAGATAGAGATGGAGATGGGGATGGAGATGGGGATGGGGATGGAGATGGGGATGGAGATGGGGATGGAGATGGAGATGGAGATGGAGAGGGAGATGGAGATGGAGATGGAGAGGGAGATGGGATGGGGATGGGGATGGAGATGGAGATGGAGATGGGATGGGGATGGAGATGGAGATGGGGATGGAGATGGAGATGGAGATGGAGATGGGGATGGAGATGGGGATGGGGATGGAGATGGGAGATGGAGATGGAGATGGAGATGGAGATGGAGATGGGGATGGGGATGAGATGGAGATGGGGATGGAGATGGAGATGGAGATGGGGATGGGGATGGAGATGGAGATGGGGATGGAGATGGGATGGAGATGGAGATGGGGATGGAGATGGGGATGGGGATGGGAGATGGGATGGGAGATGGAGATGGAGATGGAGATGGGGATGGGGATGGAGATGGGGATGGGATGGATGGGGATGGGGATGGAGATGGGATGGGATGGAGATGGAGATGGGGAGTGGAGATGGGGATGGAGATGGGGAGTGGGGATGGAGATGGGATGGGGATGGAGATGGAGATGGTGATGGAGATGGGGATGGAGATGGGGTTGGGTGATGGGGATGGTGATGGAGATGGGTGATGGGGGATGGAGATGGGAGTGGAGATGGAGATGGAGATGGAGATGGGGATGGGTGATGGGGATGGGGATGGAGATGGGAGATGGTGATGGGAGATGGGGATGGAGATGGGAGATGGGGATGGAGATGGAGATGGAGATGGGGTGGGGGATGGAGATGGGAGATGGGGATGGTGATGGGGTTGGAGATGGAGATGGGGATGGGGATGGGAGATGGAGGATGGAGGATGGGAGATGGAGATGGAGATGGGGATGGAGATGGAGATGGAGATGGAGATGGAGATGGGATGGATGGGGATGGAGATGGAGATGG
>JAUNZM010002911.1:0-12201 GCA_033459285.1 Clamator glandarius
ATTCTAAAAGCCCCCAGACCCTTCTAGAGGCCCCTAGGCCCCTCTAATGGTCCCCAGACACTTCTAGAGCCCCAAGGACCCTTCTAAAAGCCCCCAGACCCTTCTAGAGACCCGCAGGACCCTTCTAAATGCCCCCAGACCTTTTTAGAGGCCCCCAGGATCCTTCTAAAATCCCCCAGACCCTTCTAGAGCCCCCCAGGACACTTCTAAATGTCCCCAGACCCTTCTAGAGCCCTCCAGGACCCTTCTAAAAGCCCCCAGACCCTTCTAGAGCTCCCCAGGACTCGTCTAAAATATCCAAGACCCTTCTAGAGGTCCCCAGGGCCCCTCTAGTGGTCCCCAGACCCTTCTAGAGCCCCCAAGTACCATTCTAAAAGACCCCAGACCCTTCAAGAGCTCCCCAGAACCCTTCTAAAATCCCCCAGACCCTTCTAGAGGCCCCTAGGGCCCCTCTAATTGTCCCCAGACCCTTCTAGAGCCCCCAAGGACCTTTCTAAAAGTCCCCAGACCCTTCTAGAGACCCGCAGGACCCTTCTAAAAGACCCCAGACCCTTGTAGACGATCCCTGGATCCTTCTAATAGCCAACAGACCCTTCTAGAGCCCCCCAGGACCCTTCTAAAAGTCCCCAGACCCTTCTAGACCCTCCCTGGATCCTTCTAAAAGCACCCAGACCCTTCTAAAGCCTCCCAGGACCCTTATAAAATCCCTCAGACCATTCTAGAGCCCTCCAGGACCCTTCTAAAAGCTCCCAGACCCTTCTAGAGACCCGCAGGACCCATCTAAATGCCCCCAGACCCTTCTAGAGTTTCCCAGGACCATTCTAAAAGCCCCCAGACCCTTCTAGAGCTCCCCAGGACCCTTCTAAAATACCCCAGACTCTTCTAGAGGCCTCCAGGGCCCCTCTAGTGGTCCCCAGACCCTTCTAGAGCCCCCAAGGACCATTCTAAAAGCCCCCAGACCCTTCTAGAGGCCCCTAGGGCCCCTCTAATGGTCCCCAGACCCTTCTAGAGCACCAAGGACCCTTCTAAAAGCCCCCAGACCCTTCTAGAGACCCGCAGGACCCTTCTAAATGCCCCCAGACCTTTCTAGAGGCCCCCAGGATCCTTCTAAAATCCCCCAGACCCTTCTAGAGCCCCCCAGGACCATTCTAAAAGCACCCAGACCCTTCTAGAGCCTCCAAGGACCCTTCTGAAAGCCCCCAGACCCTTCTAGATGCGCCCAGGACCCTTCTAAAAGACCCCAGACCATTCTAGAGCCCCCCAGGACTCTTCTAAAAGCCCCCAGACACTTCTAGAGAAGTCCAGGGCCGATCTAAAAGCACCCAGACCCTTCTAGAGCTCCCCAGGACCCTTCTAAAATCCCTCAGACCATTCTAGAGCCCCCCAGGATCCTTCTAAAATCACCCAGACCCTTCTAGAACCCCCCAGGACCATTCTAAAACCACCCAGAAAGTTCTAGACCCTCCCCGGATCCTTCTAAAAGCACCCAGACCCTTCTAGAACCTGCCAGGACCCTTCTAAAATCCATCAGACCATTCTAGAGCCTCCCAGGACCCTTCTAAAAGCCCCCAGATCCTTCTAGAGACCCGCAGGACCCTTCTAAAAGCCTCCAGACCCTTCTAGAGCAACCCAGGACCCTTCTAAAAGCCCCCAGACCCTTCTAGAAATTCCACGTATCCTTCTAAAAGACCCCAGACCCTTCTAGATCCCCCCAGGACTCTTCTAAATGCACCCAGACCCTTCTAGATTCTCCCAGGACCCTTCTAAAAGCCCCCAGACCCTTCTAGAGCTCCCCAGGACCCGTCTAAAATACCCCAGACCCTTCTAGAGGTCCCCAGGGCCCCTCTAGTGGTCCCCAGACCCTTCTAGAGCCCCCAAGGACCACTCTAAAAGCCCCCAGACCCTTCAAGAGCTCCCCAGAACCCATCTAAAATCCCCCAGACCCTTCTAGAGCCCCCAAGGACCCTTCTGAAAGCCCCCAGACCCTTCTAGAGACCCGCAGGACCCTTCTAAAAGACCCCAGACCCTTGTAGACCATCCCTGGATCCTTCTAATAGCCCCCAGACCCTTCTAGAGCCCCCCAGGACCCTTCTAAAAGTCCCCAGACCTTTATAGACCCTCCCCGGATCCTTCTAAAAGCACCCAGACCCTTCTAGAGACACCCAGGACCCTTATAAAATCACTCAGACCATTCTAGAGCCCCACAGGACCCTTATAAAAGCCCCCAGAGACTTCTAGATGGCCCCAGGACCATTCTAAAAGCCCTCACACCCTTCTAGAGCCCACCAGGACCCTTCTAAAAGCCGCCAGACCCTTCTAGAGTCCCCCAGGACCCTTCTAAAAGCTCCCAGACCCTTCTAGAGACCCGCAGGACCCATCTAAATGCCCCCAGACCCTTCTAGAGTTTCCCAGGACCCTTCTAAAAGCCCCCAGACCCTTCTAGAGCTCCCCAGGACCCTTCTAAAATACCCCAGACCCTTCTAGAGGCCTCCAGGGCCCCTCTAGTGGTCCCCCAGACCCTTCTAGAGCCCCCAAGGACCATTCTAAAAGCCCCCAGACCCTTCTAGAGGCCCCTAGGCCCCTCTAATGGTCCCCAGACCCTTCTAGAGCCCCAAGGACCCTTCTAAAAGCCCCCAGACCCTTCTAGAGACCCGCAGGACCCTTCTAAATGCCCCCAGACCTTTTTAGAGGCCCCCAGGATCCTTCTAAAATCCCCCAGACCCTTCTAGAGCCCCCCAGGACACTTCTAAATGCCCCCAGACCCTTCTAGAGCCCTCCAGGACCCTTCTAAAAGCCCCCAGACCCTTCTAGAGCTCCCCAGGACTCGTCTAAAATACCCAAGACCCTTCTAGAGGTCCCCAGGGCCCCTCTAGTGGTCCCCAGACCCTTCTAGAGCCCCCAAGTACCATTCTAAAAGACCCCAGACCCTTCAAGAGCTCCCCAGAACCCTTCTAAAATCCCCCAGACCCTTCTAGAGGCCCCTAGGGCCCCTCTAATTGTCCCCAGACCCTTCTAGAGCCCCCAAGGACCTTTCTAAAAGCCCCCAGACCCTTCTAGAGACCCGCAGGACCCTTCTAAAAGACCCCAGACCCTTGTAGACGATCCCTGGATCCTTCTAATAGCCCCCAGACCCATCTAGAGCCCCCCAGGACCCTTCTAAAAGTCCCCAGACCCTTCTAGACCCTCCCTGGATCCTTCTCAAAGCACCCAGACCCTTCTAAAGCCTCCCAGGACCCTTATAAAATCCCTCAGACCATTCTAGAGCCCTCCAGGACCCTTCTAAAAGCTCCCAGACCCTTCTAGAGACCCGCAGGACCCATCTAAATGACCCCAGACCCTTCTAGAGTTTCCCAGGACCATTCTAAAAGCCCCCAGACCCTTCTAGAGCTCCCCAGGACCCTTCTAAAATACCCCAGACTCTTCTAGAGGCCTCCAGGGCCCCTCTAGTGGTCCCCAGACCCTTCTAGAGCCCCCAAGGACCATTCTAAAAGCCCCCAGACCCTTCTAGAGGCCCCTAGGGCCCCTCTAATGGTCCCCAGACCCTTCTAGAGCCCCAAGGACCCTTCTAAAAGCCCCCAGACCCTTCTAGAGACCCGCAGGACCCTTCTAAATGCCCCCAGACCTTTCTAGAGGCCCCCAGGATCCTTCTAAAATCCCCCAGACCCTTCTAGAGCCCCCCAGGACACTTCTAAATGCCCCCAGACCCTTCTAGAGCCCCCCAGGACCATTCTAAAAGCACCCAGACCCTTCTAGAGCCTCCAAGGACCCTTCTGAAAGCCCCCAGACCCTTCTAGATGCGCCCAGGACCCTTCTAAAAGACCCCAGACCATTCTAGAGCCCCCCAGGACTCTTCTAAAAGCCCCCAGACCCTTCTAGAGAAGTCCAGGGCCCCTCTAAAAGCACCCAGACCCTTCTAGAGCTCCCCAGGACCCTTCTAAAATCCCTCAGACCATTCTAGACCCCCCCAGGATCCTTCTAAAATCCCCCAGACCCTTCTAGAACCCCCCAGGACCATTCTAAAACCACCCAGACCGTTCTAGACCCTCCCCGGATCCTTCTAAAAGCACCCAGACCCTTCTAGAACCTGCCAGGACCCTTCTAAAATCCACCAGACCATTCTAGAGCCTCCCAGGACCCTTCTAAAAGCCCCCAGATCCTTCTAGAGACCCGCAGGACCCTTCTAAAAGCCTCCAGACCCTTCTAGAGCAACCCAGGACCCTTCTAAAAGTCCCCAGACCCTTCTAGAAATTCCACGTATCATTCTAAAAGCCCCCAGACCCTTCTAGATCCCCCCAGGACCCTTCTAAATGCACCCAGACCCATCTAGAGCCCCCCAGGACCCTTCTAAAAGCCTCTCGTCCCTTCTAGAGGCCACCAGGACCGTTCTGAATGCCCCCAGACCCTTCTAGAGCGCTCCAGGACCCTTCTAAAAGCCTCCAGACCCTTCTACATGCCCCCAAGACCCTTCTGAAAGCCCCCAGACCCTTCTAGAGCTCCCCAAGACCCTTCCAAATACACCCAGACACTTCTAGCGACCCCCAGGATCATTCTGAAAGCCCCAGACCCTTCTAGAGCTCCCCAGGACCCGTCTAAAAGACCCCAGACCCTTCTAGAGCTCCACAGGACCCTTCTAAAAGCCCCAGACCCTTCTAGACCCTAACCGGATCCTTCTAAAAGCACCCAGACCCTACTAGAGCCTCCCCGGACCCTTCTACAACTCCTCAGACACTTCTAGAGGCCCCCAGGACCCTTCTAAAAGCACCCAGAGATTTCTAGATGCACCCAGGACCATTCTAAAAGCTCTCACACCCTTCTAGAGCCCCCCAGGACCCTTCTAAAAGCCGCCAGACCCTTCTAGAGCCCCACAGGACCCTTCTAAAAGCCCTCAGACCCTTCTAGAGACACGCAGGACCTTCTAAATGCCCCCAGACCCTTCTAGAGTCTCCCAGGACCCTTCTAAAAGCCCCCAGACCCTTCTAGATCTCCCCAGGACCCTTCTAAAATACCCCAGACCTTTCTAGAGGCACCCAGGGCCCCTCTAGTGGTCCCCAGACCCTTCTACAGCCCCCAAGGACCATTCTAAAAGCCCCCAGACCCTTCTAGAGACCCGCGGGACCCTTCTAAATGCACCCAGACCCTTCTACAGCCTACCAGGACCCTTCTAAAAGCCCCCAGGCCCTTCTAGATTCCCCTAGGGCCCCTCTAATGGTCCCCAGACCCTTCTAGAGCCCCCAAGGACCCTTCTAAAAGCCCCCAGACCCTTCTAGAGACCCGCAGGACCCTTCTAAAACAACCCAGACCCTTGTTAGACCATCCCAGGACCCTTCTAATATCCCCCAGACCCTTCTAGGGCCCCCCAGGACCCTTCTAAAAGCCTCCAGACCCTTCTAGACCCTCCCCGGATCCTTCTAAAAGCACCCAGACCCTTCTAGAGCCCCCCAGGACCCTTATAAAAGCCCCCAGAGCCTTCTAGATGCCCCCAGGACCCTTCTAAAAGCCCCCACACCATTCTAGAGCCACACCGGAACCTTCTAAAAGCCTCCAGACCCTTCTAGAGCCCCCCAGGACCCTTCTAAAAGCCCCCAGACCCTTCTAGAGGCCCCAGGACTCTTCTAAAAGCCGCCAGACCCTTCTAGAGGCCACCAGGACTCTTCTAAAAGCCCCCAGACCCTTCTAGAGGCCCCCTGGACCCTTCTAAAAGCCTCCAGACATTTGTAGAGCCCCCCAGGACCCTTCTAAATGCACCCAGACCCATCTAGACCCTCTCCGGATCCTTCTAAAAGCACCCAGACCCATCTGGATCCTCCCAGGACCCTTCTAAAAGACTCCAGACCCTTCTAGATGCGCCCAGGACCCTTCTAAAAGCTTCCAGACCCTTCTAGAGGCCCCCAGGACCCTTCTGAAAACCCCCAGACCCTTCTAGAGCCCACCAGGACCCTTCTAAATGCCCCCAGACCCTTCTAGAGCCGCCCAGGGCCCTTCTAAAAGCTTCCAGATCCTTCTAGAGCCCCCCAGGACCCTTCTAAAAGTCCCCAGACCTTTATAGACCCTCCCCGGATCCTTCTAAAAGCACCCAGACCCTTCTAGAGACACCCAGGACCCTTATAAAATCACTCAGACCATTCTAGAGCCCCACAGGACCCTTATAAAAGCCCCCAGAGACTTCTAGATGGCCCCAGGACCATTCTAAAAGCCCTCACACCCTTCTAGAGCCCACCAGGACCCTTCTAAAAGCCGCCAGACCCTTCTAGAGTCCCCCAGGACCCTTCTAAAAGCTCCCAGACCCTTCTAGAGACCCGCAGGACCCATCTAAATGCCCCCAGACCCTTCTAGAGTTTCCCAGGACCCTTCTAAAAGCCCCCAGACCCTTCTAGAGCTCCCCAGGACCCTTCTAAAATACCCCAGACCCTTCTAGAGGCCTCCAGGGCCCCTCTAGTGGTCCCCAGACCCTTCTAGAGCCCCCAAGGACCATTCTAAAAGCCCCCAGACCCTTCTAGAGGCCCCTAGGGCCCCTCTAATGGTCCCCAGACCCTTCTAGAGCCCCAAGGACCCTTCTAAAAGCCCCCAGACCCTTCTAGAGACCCGCAGGACCCTTCTAAATGCCCCCAGACCTTTTTAGAGGCCCCCAGGATCCTTCTAAAATCCCCCAGACCCTTCTAGAGCCCCCCAGGACACTTCTAAATGCCCCCAGACCCTTCTAGAGCCCTCCAGGACCCTTCTAAAAGCCCCCAGACCCTTCTAGAGCTCCCCAGGACTCGTCTAAAATACCCAAGACCCTTCTAGAGGTCCCCAGGGCCCCTCTAGTGGTCCCCAGACCCTTCTAGAGCCCCCAAGTACCATTCTAAAAGACCCCAGACCCTTCAAGAGCTCCCCAGAACCCTTCTAAAATCCCCCAGACCCTTCTAGAGGCCCCTAGGGCCCCTCTAATTGTCCCCAGACCCTTCTAGAGCCCCCAAGGACCTTTCTAAAAGCCCCCAGACCCTTCTAGAGACCCGCAGGACCCTTCTAAAAGACCCCAGACCCTTGTAGACGATCCCTGGATCCTTCTAATAGCCCCCAGACCCATCTAGAGCCCCCCAGGACCCTTCTAAAAGTCCCCAGACCCTTCTAGACCCTCCCTGGATCCTTCTCAAAGCACCCAGACCCTTCTAAAGCCTCCCAGGACCCTTATAAAATCCCTCAGACCATTCTAGAGCCCTCCAGGACCCTTCTAAAAGCTCCCAGACCCTTCTAGAGACCCGCAGGACCCATCTAAATGACCCCAGACCCTTCTAGAGTTTCCCAGGACCATTCTAAAAGCCCCCAGACCCTTCTAGAGCTCCCCAGGACCCTTCTAAAATACCCCAGACTCTTCTAGAGGCCTCCAGGGCCCCTCTAGTGGTCCCCAGACCCTTCTAGAGCCCCCAAGGACCATTCTAAAAGCCCCCAGACCCTTCTAGAGGCCCCTAGGGCCCCTCTAATGGTCCCCAGACCCTTCTAGAGCCCCAAGGACCCTTCTAAAAGCCCCCAGACCCTTCTAGAGACCCGCAGGACCCTTCTAAATGCCCCCAGACCTTTCTAGAGGCCCCCAGGATCCTTCTAAAATCCCCCAGACCCTTCTAGAGCCCCCCAGGACACTTCTAAATGCCCCCAGACCCTTCTAGAGCCCCCCAGGACCATTCTAAAAGCACCCAGACCCTTCTAGAGCCTCCAAGGACCCTTCTGAAAGCCCCCAGACCCTTCTAGATGCGCCCAGGACCCTTCTAAAAGACCCCAGACCATTCTAGAGCCCCCCAGGACTCTTCTAAAAGCCCCCAGACCCTTCTAGAGAAGTCCAGGGCCCCTCTAAAAGCACCCAGACCCTTCTAGAGCTCCCCAGGACCCTTCTAAAATCCCTCAGACCATTCTAGAGCCCCCCAGGATCCTTCTAAAATCCCCCAGACCCTTCTAGAACCCCCCAGGACCATTCTAAAACCACCCAGACCGTTCTAGACCCTCCCCGGATCCTTCTAAAAGCACCCAGACCCTTCTAGAACCTGCCAGGACCCTTCTAAAATCCATCAGACCATTCTAGAGCCTCCCAGGACCCTTCTAAAAGCCCCCAGATCCTTCTAGAGACCCGCAGGACCCTTCTAAAAGCCTCCAGACCCTTCTAGAGCAACCCAGGACCCTTCTAAAAGTCCCCAGACCCTTCTAGAAATTCCACGTATCATTCTAAAAGCCCCCAGACCCTTCTAGATCCCCCCAGGACCCTTCTAAATGCACCCAGACCCATCTAGAGCCCCCCAGGACCCTTCTAAAAGCCTCTCGTCCCTTCTAGAGGCCACCAGGACCGTTCTGAATGCCCCCAGACCCTTCTAGAGCGCTCCAGGACCCTTCTAAAAGCCTCCAGACCCTTCTACATGCCCCCAAGACCCTTCTGAAAGCCCCCAGACCCTTCTAGAGCTCCCCAAGACCCTTCCAAATACACCCAGACACTTCTAGCGACCCCCAGGATCATTCTGAAAGCCCCAGACCCTTCTAGAGCTCCCCAGGACTCTTCTAAAAGACCCCAGACCCTTCTAGAGCTCCACAGGACCCTTCTAAAAGCCCCAGACCCTTCTAGACCCTAACCGGATCCTTCTAAAAGCACCCAGACCCTACTAGAGCCTCCCCGGACCCTTCTACAACTCCTCAGACACTTCTAGAGGCCCCCAGGACCCTTCTAAAAGCACCCAGAGATTTCTAGATGCACCCAGGACCATTCTAAAAGCTCTCACACCCTTCTAGAGCCCCCCAGGACCCTTCTAAAAGCCGCCAGACCCTTCTAGAGCCCCACAGGACCCTTCTAAAAGCCCTCAGACCCTTCTAGAGACACGCAGGACCTTCTAAATGCCCCCAGACCCTTCTAGAGTCTCCCAGGACCCTTCTAAAAGCCCCCAGACCCTTCTAGATCTCCCCAGGACCCTTCTAAAACACCCCAGACCTTTCTAGAGGCACCCAGGGCCCCTCTAGTGGTCCCCAGACCCTTCTACAGCCCCCAAGGACCATTCTAAAAGACCCCAGACCCTTCTAGAGACCCGCGGGACCCTTCTAAATGCACCCAGACCCTTCTACAGCCTACCAGGACCCTTCTAAAAGCCCCCAGGCCCTTCTAGAGGCCCCTAGGGCCCCTCTAATGGTCCCCAGACCCTTCTAGAGCCCCCAAGGACCCTTCTAAAAGCCCCCAGACCCTTCTAGAGACCCGCAGGACCCTTCTAAAACAACCCAGACCCTTGTTAGACCATCCCAGGACCCTTCTAATATCCCCCAGACCCTTCTAGGGCCCCCCAGGACCCTTCTAAAAGCCTCCAGACCCTTCTAGACCCTCCCCGGATCCTTCTAAAAGCACCCAGACCCTTCTAGAGCCCCCCAGGACCCTTATAAAAGCCCCCAGAGCCTTCTAGATGCCCCCAGGACCCTTCTAAAAGCCCCCACACCATTCTAGAGCCACACCGGAACCTTCTAAAAGCCTCCAGACCCTTCTAGAGCCCCCCAGGACCCTTCTAAAAGCCCCCAGACCCTTCTAGAGGCCCCAGGACTCTTCTAAAAGCCGCCAGACCATTCTAGAGCCCCCCAGGATCCTTCTAAAATCCCCCAGACCCTTCTAGAACCGCCCAGGACCATTCTAAAACCACCCAGACCGTTCTAGACCCTCCCCGGATCCTTCTAAAAGCACCCAGACCCTTCTAGAACCTGCCAGGACCCTTCTAAAATCCACCAGACCATTCTAGAGCCTCCCAGGACCCTTCTAAAAGCCCCCAGATCCTTCTAGAGACCCGCAGGACCCTTCTAAAAGCCTCCAGACCCTTCTAGAGCAACCCAGGACCCTTCTAAAAGTCCCCAGACCCTTCTAGAAATTCCACGTATCATTCTAAAAGCCCCCAGACCCTTCTAGATCCCCCCAGGACCCTTCTAAATGCACCCAGACCCATCTAGAGCCCCCCAGGACCCTTCTAAAAGCCTCTCGTCCCTTCTAGAGGCCACCAGGACCGTTCTGAATGCCCCCAGACCCTTCTAGAGCGCTCCAGGACCCTTCTAAAAGCCTCCAGACCCTTCTACATGCCCCCAAGACCCTTCTGAAAGCCCCCAGACCCTTCTAGAGCTCCCCAAGACCCTTCCAAATACACCCAGACACTTCTAGCGACTCCCAGGATCATTCTGAAAGCCCCAGACCCTTCTAGAGCTCCCCAGGACTCTTCTAAAAGGCCCCAGAGCCTTCTAGAGCCCCCCAGGACCCGTCTAAAAGACCCCAGACCCTTCTAGAGCTCCACAGGACCCTTCTAAAAGCCCCAGACCCTTCTAGACCCTAACCGGATCCTTCTAAAAGCACCCAGACCCTACTAGAGCCTCCCCGGACCCTTCTACAACTCCTCAGACACTTCTAGAGGCCCCCAGGACCCTTCTAAAAGCACCCAGAGATTTCTAGATGCACCCAGGACCATTCTAAAAGCTCTCACACCCTTCTAGAGCCCCCCAGGACCCTTCTAAAAGCCGCCAGACCCTTCTAGAGCCCCACAGGACCCTTCTAAAAGCCCTCAGACCCTTCTAGAGACACGCAGGACCTTCTAAATGCCCCCAGACCCTTCTAGAGTCTCCCAGGACCCTTCTAAAAGCCCCCAGACCCTTCTAGATCTCCCCAGGACCCTTCTAAAATACCCCAGACCTTTCTAGAGGCACCCAGGGCCCCTCTAGTGGTCCCCAGACCCTTCTACAGCCCCCAAGGACCATTCTAAAAGCCCCCAGACCCTTCTAGAGACCCGCGGGACCCTTCTAAATGCACCCAGACCCTTCTACAGCCTACCAGGACCCTTCTAAAAGCCCCCAGGCCCTTCTAGAGGCCCCTAGGGCCCCTCTAATGGTCCCCAGACCCTTCTAGAGCCCCCAAGGACCCTTCTAAAAGCCCCCAGACCCTTCTAGAGACCCGCAGGACCCTTCTAAAACAACCCAGACCCTTGTTAGACCATCCCAGGACCCTTCTAATATCCCCCAGACCCTTCTAGGGCCCCCCAGGACCCTTCTAAAAGCCTCCAGACCCTTCTAGACCCTCCCCGGATCCTTCTAAAAGCACCCAGACCCTTCTAGAGCCCCCCAGGACCCTTATAAAAGCCCCCAGAGCCTTCTAGATGCCCCCAGGACCCTTCTAAAAGCCCCCACACCATTCTAGAGCCACACCGGAACCTTCTAAAAGCCTCCAGACCCTTCTAGAGCCCCCCAGGACCCTTCTAAAAGCCCCCAGACCCTTCTAGAGGCCCCAGGACTCTTCTAAAAGCCGCCAGACCATTCTAGAGCCCCCCAGGATCCTTCTAAAATCCCCCAGACCCTTCTAGAACCGCCCAGGACCATTCTAAAACCACCCAGACCGTTCTAGACCCTCCCCGGATCCTTCTAAAAGCACCCAGACCCTTCTAGAACCTGCCAGGACCCTTCTAAAATCCACCAGACCATTCTAGAGCCTCCCAGGACCCTTCTAAAAGCCCCCAGATCCTTCTAGAGACCCGCAGGACCCTTCTAAAAGCCTCCAGACCCTTCTAGAGCAACCCAGGACCCTTCTAAAAGTCCCCAGACCCTTCTAGAAATTCCACGTATCATTCTAAAAGCCCCCAGACCCTTCTAGATCCCCCCAGGACCCTTCTAAATGCACCCAGATCCATCTAGAGCCCCCCAGGACCCTTCTAAAAGCCTCTCGTCCCTTCTAGAGGCCACCAGGACCGTTCTGAATGCCCCCAGACCCTTCTAGAGCGCTCCAGGACCCTTCTAAAAGCCTCCAGACCCTTCTACATGCCCCCAAGACCCTTCTGAAAGCCCCCAGACCCTTCTAGAGCTCCCCAAGACCCTTCCAAATACACCCAGACACTTCTAGCGACTCCCAGGATCATTCTGAAAGCCCCAGACCCTTCTAGAGCTCCCCAGGACTCTTCTAAAAGGCCCCAGAGCCTTCTAGAGCCCCCCAGGACCCGTCTAAAAGACCCCAGACCCTTCTAGAGCTCCACAGGACCCTTCTAAAAGCCCCAGACCCTTCTAGACCCTAACCGGATCCTTCTAAAAGCACCCAGACCCTACTAGAGCCTCCCCGGACCCTTCTACAACTCCTCAGACACTTCTAGAGGCCCCCAGGACCCTTCTAAAAGCACCCAGAGATTTCTAGATGCACCCAGGACCATTCTAAAAGCTCTCACACCCTTCTAGAGCCCCCCAGGACCC
>JAUNZM010002912.1:0-31719 GCA_033459285.1 Clamator glandarius
TTCTAAAACCCCCGAGACCCTTCTAGAGGCCCCAGTGCCCCTCTTAAGCTCCCCGTCCCTTCTAGAGCCCCCCAGGACCATTCTAAAAGCCGCCAGACGCTTCTAGAGACCCCCAGGACCCCTTCTAAAAGCCCCCAGAACCTTCTAGAGCCCCCAGGACCCTTCTAAAATCCCCCAGACCCTTCTAGAGCATCCCAGGACCTTCTAAAAGCCCCCAGACCCTTCTAGAGCCTCCAGGACCTTTCTAAAAGCCCCCAGACCCTTCTAGAGCCCCCCAAGACCCTTCTAAAAGACCCCAGACACTTCTAGAGCCACCCAGCACCCTTCTAAAAGCCCCCAGACCCTTCTAGAGCACCACAGGACCCTTCTAAAAGTCCCCAGACCCTTCTAGAGACCCCCAGGACCCTTCTAAAAGCACCCAGACCTTTCTAGAGGCCGCCTGGACCCTTCTAAAAGAACCCAGACCCTTCTAGAGCCCCCAAGGACCTTTCTAAAAGCCCCCCAGACCCCTTCTAGAGCACCCCAGGACCCTTCTAAAAGCCCCCAGAACCTTCTAGAGTCTCCGAGGACCCTTCTACAAGCTCCAGACTCTTCTAGAGCCCACCAGGACCATTCTGAAGCACCCAGACCCTTCTAGAGCCCCGCAGGACCCCTTCTAAAAGCACCCAGACCTTTCTAGAGGCCGCCTGGACCCTTCTAAAAGAACCCAGACCCTTCTAGAGCCCCCCCGGACCCCTTCTAAAGGCCCCCAGACCCTTCTAGAGGCCCCCAGGACCACTTCTGAAAGCCCCCAGAACTTTCTAGAGCATCATAGGGCCCTTCTAAAAGCACCCAGACCATTCTAGAGCCCCCGAGGACCATTCTAAAAGCCGCCAGACCCTTCTAGAGAACCCCCAGGACCCTTCTAAAATACCCAGAACCGTCTAGAGCCCCCCAGGACCCTTCTAAAATTCCCCAGACCCTTCTAGAACATCCCAGTACCCTTCTAAAAGCCCCCAGACCATTCTAGAGCCTCCCAGGACCCTTCTAAAAGCCCCAGACCATTCTAGAGCCACCCAGGACCCTTCTAAAAGCCCCCAGGACCCTTCTAGAGCCTCCCAGGACCCTTCTAAAAGCACCCAGACCCTTCTAGAGCACCCCAGGACCCTTCTAGAAGACCCCAGACCCTTCTAGTGCCCCCAAGGCCCCTTCTACAAGCTCCCAGACTCTTCTAGAGCCCACCAGGACCATCTGAAAACACCCAGACCCTTCTAGAGCCCCGCAGGACCCTTCTAAACGCACCCAGACCTTTCTAGAGGCCGCCTGGAACCTTCCAAAAGCCCCCAGACCCTTCTAGACCCCCCCCCGGACCCCCTCTAAAAGCCCCCAGACCCTTCTAGAGGCCCCCTGGACCCTTCTGAAAGCCCCCAGTACCTTCTAGAGCCCCCCAGGACCCTTATAAAAGCACCCAGACCCTTCTAGAGCCCCCCCAGGACCCTTCTAAAAGCCCCCAGACCCGTCTAGAGCACCCCAGGACCCTTCTAAAAGCCCCCAGACCCTTCTAGAGGCACCCAGGGCCCATCTTAAGGCCCCCAGACCCTTCTAGAGCCCCCAGGACCCTTCTATAAGCCCCCCAGACCCTTCTAGAGCCTCCCAGGACCCTTCTAAAAGACCCCAGACCCTTCTAGCGACCCCGAGGACCTTTCTAAAAGCCCCCAGACCCTTCTAGAGCCACCTAGCACCCTTCTAAAAGCCCCCCAGACCCTTCTAGAGCCTCCCAGGTCCCTTCTAAAAGCCGCCAGACCCTTCTAGAGACCCCCAGGACCCTTCTAAAAGCACCCAGACACTCCTAGAGACCCCCAGGACCTTTCTAAAAGCCCCCAGACCCTTCTAGATCCACCCAACACCATTCTAAAAGTCCCCAGACCCTTCTAGAGCCTCCCAGGTCCCTTCTAAAAGCCCCCAGACCCTTCTAGAGACCCCCAGGACCCTTCTAAAAGCACCCAGACACTTCTAGATCCTCCCAGGACCTTGCTACAAGCTCCCAGACCCTTCTAGATCCCCCAGGGGACCCTTCTAAAAGCCCCCAGACCCTTCTAGAGCACCCCAGGACCCTTCTAAAAGACCCCAGACCCCTTCTAGAGCCCCCGAGGACCCGTCTACAAGCTCCCAGACCCTTCTAGAGCCCCCCAGGACCCTTCTAAAAGACGCCAGACCCTTTTAGAGGCCCCCAGGACCCTTCTACAAGCCCCCAGACCCTTCTAGAGCCCCCCAGGACCCTTCTAAAAGCCCCCAGACCCTTCTAGAGGCCCTCAGGACCCTTGTAAAAGCCCCCAGACCCTTCTAGAGCCACCCAGGACCCTTCTAAAATCCTCCAGACCTTTCTAGAGCCCCCCAGGACCCTTCTAAAAGCACCCCTACCCTTCTAAAGCCCACCCCGGATCCTTCTAAAAGCCTCCAAACCCTTCTAGAGCCTCCCAGGACTCTTCTAAAAGCCCCAAGACCCTTCTAGAGGCACCCAGGACCCTTCTTAAATCCCCCATACCCTTCTAGAGCCCCCCAGGAACCTTATAAAAGCCAACAGACCCTTCTAGAGCCCCCCAGGACCCTTCTAAAAGCCTCCAGACCCTTCTAGAGCCCCCCAGGACCCTTCTAAAAGCCTCCAGACCCTTCTAGAGCCCCCCAGGACCATTCTATAAGCCCCCAGACCCTTCTAGAGGCCCCAGGGCCCCTCTTAAGCCCCCCCGTCCCTTCTAGACCACACCAGGACCCTTCTAAAAGCCCCCAGACCCTTCTGGAGCACCCCAGGACCCTTCTAAAAGCCCACAGACCCTTCTAGAGCCCCCCAGAGCCTTTCTAAAAGACCCTAGACCTTTCTAGAGGCTACCAGGACCCTTCTAAAAGCCCACAGACCATTCCAGAGGCCCCCAGGACCCTTCTAAAAGCACCCAGACCCTTTTAGAGCCTCCCAGGACCATTCTAAAAGCCCCCAGACCCTTCTAGAGCCCCCCAGGACACTTCTAAAAGAACCCAGACCCTTCTAGAACCCCCTAGGATCCTTCAAAAAGCACCCAGATCCTTCTAGATCGTCCCCGGATCATTCTAAAAGCCCCCAGACCCTTATACAGCCCCTCAGAACCCTTCTAAATGCCCCCAGACCCTTCTAGAGCCCCCAAGAACCCATCTAAAAGCCCCCAGAAACTTCTAGAGGCCCCCCGGACCCTTCTAAAATTCCCCAGACCCTTCTAGAGCCCCCCAGGACCATTCTAAAAGCTCCCAGACCCTTCTAGAGCCCCCCAGGACCATTCTAAAAGCACCCAGACCCTTCTAGAGCCCCCCAAGACCCTTCTAAAAGCACCCAGACCCTTCTAGACCCTCCCCAGATCCTTCTAAAAGCCCCCAGACCCTTCTAGATCGTCCCAGGACCCTTATAAAAGCCCCCGGACTTTTCTAGAGGCCCCCAGGACCCTTCTAAAAGGCCGCAGACACTTCTAGACCCTCCCCGGATCCTTCTAAAATCCCCCAGACACTTCTAGAGACCCCCAGGACCATTCTAAAAGCACCCAGACCCTTCTAGAGCACCCCAGGACCCTTCTAAAAGTACCCAGACCCTTCTAGAGCAACACAGGACCCTTCTAAAAGCCCCCAGACTTTTCTAGAGCCCCCCAGACCCTTCTAGAGGTCCCCTGGACCCTTCTGAAAGCCCCCAGAACCTTCTAGAGCATGCCAGGACCTTTCTAAAAGCACCCAGACCCTTCTAGAGCCCACCAGGACCCTTCTAAAAGCCCCCAGACACTTCTAGAGCCACCCAGGACCCTTCTAAAAGCCCCCAAACCCTTCTAGAGGCACCCAGGGCCCATCTTAATGCCCCCAGACCCTTCTAGAGCACCCCAGGACCCTTCTATAAGCACTCAGACCCATCTAGAGCGCCCCAGGACCCTTCAAAAAGCCCCCAGACCCTTCTACAGACGCCCAGGACCCTATAAAAGAACCGAGACCCATCTAGAGCCCCCCAGGACCATTCTAAAAGCCCCCAGACCCTTCTAGAGGCACCCAGGGCCCATCTTAAGGCCTCCAGACCCTTCTAGAGCCCCCCAGGACCCTTCTAAAACCCCCGAGACCCTTCTAGAGGCCCCAGTGCCCCTCTTAAGCTCCCCCGTCCCTTCTAGAGCCCCCCAGGACCATTCTAAAAGCCGCCAGACGCTTCTAGAGACCCCCAGGACCCTTCTAAAAGCCCCCAGAACCTTCTAGAGCCCCCCAGGACCCTTCTAAAATCCCCCAGACCCTTCTAGAGCATCCCAGGACCCTTCTAAAAGCCCCCAGACCCTTCTAGAGCCTCCCAGGACCTTTCTAAAAGCCCCCAGACCCTTCTAGAGCCCCCCAAGACCCTTCTAAAAGACCCCAGACACTTCTAGAGCCACCCAGCACCCTTCTAAAAGCCCCCAGACCCTTCTAGAGCACCACAGGACCCTTCTAAAAGTCCCCAGACCCTTCTAGAGACCCCCAGGACCCTTCTAAAAGCACCAATACCCTTCTAGAGCCACCCAGGACCTTTCTACAAGAACCCAGACCCTTCTAGATCCCCCAAGGATCTTTCTAAAAGCCCCCAGACCCTTCTAGAGCACCCCAGGACCCTTCTAAAAGCCCCCAGAACCTTCTAGAGTCTCCGAGGACCCTTCTACAAGCTCCCAGACTCTTCTAGAGCCCACCAGGACCATTCTGAAAGCACCCAGACCCTTCTAGAGCCCCGCAGGACCCTTCTAAAAGCACCCAGACCTTTCTAGAGGCCGCCTGGACCCTTCTAAAAGAACCCAGACCCTTCTAGAGCCCCCCCGGACCCTTCTAAAGGCCCCCAGACCCTTCTAGAGGCCCCCAGGACCCTTCTGAAAGCCCCCAGAACTTTCTAGAGCATCATAGGGCCCTTCTAAAAGCACCCAGACCATTCTAGAGCCCCCGAGGACCATTCTAAAAGCCGCCAGACCCTTCTAGAGAACCCCAGGACCCTTCTAAAATACCCAGAACCGTCTAGAGCCCCCCAGGACCCTTCTAAAATTCCCCAGACCCTTCTAGAACATCCCAGTACCCTTCTAAAAGCCCCCAGACCATTCTAGAGCCTCCCAGGACCCTTCTAAAAGCCCCCAGACCATTCTAGAGCCACCCAGGACCCTTCTAAAAGCCCCCAGACCCTTCTAGAGCCTCCCAGGACCCTTCTAAAAGCACCCAGACCCTTCTAGAGCACCCCAGGACCCTTCTAGAAGACCCCAGACCCTTCTAGTGCCCCCAAGGCCCCTTCTACAAGCTCCCAGACTCTTCTAGAGCCCACCAGGACCATTCTGAAAACACCCAGACCCTTCTAGAGCCCCGCAGGACCCTTCTAAACGCACCCAGACCTTTCTAGAGGCCGCCTGGAACCTTCCAAAAGCCCCCAGACCCTTCTAGACCCCCCCCGGACCCCTCTAAAAGCCCCCAGACCCTTCTAGAGGCCCCCTGGACCCTTCTGAAAGCCCCCAGTACCTTCTAGAGCCCCCCAGGACCCTTATAAAAGCACCCAGACCCTTCTAGAGCCCCCCAGGACCCTTCTAAAAGCCCCCAGACCCGTCTAGAGCACCCCAGGACCCTTCTAAAAGCCCCCAGACCCTTCTAGAGGCACCCAGGGCCCATCTTAAGGCCCCCAGACCCTTCTAGAGCCCCCAGGACCCTTCTATAAGCCCCCAGACCCTTCTAGAGCCTCCCAGGACCCTTCTAAAAGACCCCAGACCCTTCTAGCGACCCCGAGGACCTTTCTAAAAGCCCCCAGACCCTTCTAGAGCCACCTAGCACCCTTCTAAAAGCCCCCAGACCCTTCTAGAGCCTCCCAGGTCCCTTCTAAAAGCCGCCAGACCCTTCTAGAGACCCCCAGGACCCTTCTAAAAGCACCCAGACACTCCTAGAGACCCCCAGGACCTTTCTAAAAGCCCCCAGACCCTTCTAGATCCACCCAACACCATTCTAAAAGTCCCCAGACCCTTCTAGAGCCTCCCAGGTCCCTTCTAAAAGCCCCCAGACCCTTCTAGAGACCCCCAGGACCCTTCTAAAAGCACCCAGACACTTCTAGATCCTCCCAGGACCTTGCTACAAGCTCCCAGACCCTTCTAGATCCCCCAGGGACCCTTCTAAAAGCCCCCAGACCCTTCTAGAGCACCCCAGGACCCTTCTAAAAGACCCCAGACCCTTCTAGAGCCCCCGAGGACCCGTCTACAAGCTCCCAGACCCTTCTAGAGCCCCCCAGGACCCTTCTAAAAGACGCCAGACCCTTTTAGAGGCCCCCAGGACCCTTCTACAAGCCCCCAGACCCTTCTAGAGCCCCCCAGGACCCTTCTAAAAGCCCCCAGACCCTTCTAGAGGCCCTCAGGACCCTTGTAAAAGCCCCCAGACCCTTCTAGAGCCACCCAGGACCCTTCTAAAATCCTCCAGACCTTTCTAGAGCCCCCCAGGACCCTTCTAAAAGCACCCCTACCCTTCTAAAGCCCACCCCGGATCCTTCTAAAAGCCTCCAAACCCTTCTAGAGCCTCCCAGGACTCTTCTAAAAGCCCCAAGACCCTTCTAGAGGCACCCAGGACCCTTCTTAAATCCCCCATACCCTTCTAGAGCCCCCCAGGAACCTTATAAAAGCCAACAGACCCTTCTAGAGCCCCCCAGGACCCTTCTAAAAGCCTCCAGACCCTTCTAGAGCCCCCCAGGACCCTTCTAAAAGCCTCCAGACCCTTCTAGAGCCCCCCAGGACCATTCTATAAGCCCCCAGACCCTTCTAGAGGCCCCAGGGCCCCTCTTAAGCCCCCCCGTCCCTTCTAGACCACACCAGGACCCTTCTAAAAGCCCCCAGACCCTTCTGGAGCACCCCAGGACCCTTCTAAAAGCCCACAGACCCTTCTAGAGCCCCCCAGAGCCTTTCTAAAAGACCCTAGACCTTTCTAGAGGCTACCAGGACCCTTCTAAAAGCCCACAGACCATTCCAGAGGCCCCCAGGACCCTTCTAAAAGCACCCAGACCCTTTTAGAGCCTCCCAGGACCATTCTAAAAGCCCCCAGACCCTTCTAGAGCCCCCCAGGACACTTCTAAAAGAACCCAGACCCTTCTAGAACCCCCTAGGATCCTTCAAAAAGCACCCAGATCCTTCTAGATCGTCCCCGGATCATTCTAAAAGCCCCCAGACCCTTATACAGCCCCTCAGAACCCTTCTAAATGCCCCCAGACCCTTCTAGAGCCCCCAAGAACCCATCTAAAAGCCCCCAGAAACTTCTAGAGGCCCCCCGGACCCTTCTAAAATTCCCCAGACCCTTCTAGAGCCCCCCAGGACCATTCTAAAAGCTCCCAGACCCTTCTAGAGCCCCCCAGGACCATTCTAAAAGCACCCAGACCCTTCTAGAGCCCCCCAAGACCCTTCTAAAAGCACCCAGACCCTTCTAGACCCTCCCCAGATCCTTCTAAAAGCCCCCAGACCCTTCTAGATCGTCCCAGGACCCTTATAAAAGCCCCCGGACTTTTCTAGAGGCCCCCAGGACCCTTCTAAAAGGCCGCAGACACTTCTAGACCCTCCCCGGATCCTTCTAAAATCCCCCAGACACTTCTAGAGACCCCCAGGACCATTCTAAAAGCACCCAGACCCTTCTAGAGCACCCCAGGACCCTTCTAAAAGTACCCAGACCCTTCTAGAGCAACACAGGACCCTTCTAAAAGCCCCCAGACTTTTCTAGAGCCCCCCAGACCCTTCTAGAGGTCCCCTGGACCCTTCTGAAAGCCCCCAGAACCTTCTAGAGCATGCCAGGACCTTTCTAAAAGCACCCAGACCCTTCTAGAGCCCACCAGGACCCTTCTAAAAGCCCCCAGACACTTCTAGAGCCACCCAGGACCCTTCTAAAAGCCCCCAAACCCTTCTAGAGGCACCCAGGGCCCATCTTAATGCCCCCAGACCCTTCTAGAGCACCCCAGGACCCTTCTATAAGCACTCAGACCCATCTAGAGCGCCCCAGGACCCTTCAAAAAGCCCCCAGACCCTTCTACAGACGCCCAGGACCCTATAAAAGAACCGAGACCCATCTAGAGCCCCCCAGGACCATTCTAAAAGCCCCCAGACCCTTCTAGAGGCACCCAGGGCCCATCTTAAGGCCTCCAGACCCTTCTAGAGCCCCCCAGGACCCTTCTAAAACCCCCGAGACCCTTCTAGAGGCCCCAGTGCCCCTCTTAAGCTCCCCCGTCCCTTCTAGAGCCCCCCAGGACCATTCTAAAAGCCGCCAGACGCTTCTAGAGACCCCCAGGACCCTTCTAAAAGCCCCCAGAACCTTCTAGAGCCCCCCAGGACCCTTCTAAAATCCCCCAGACCCTTCTAGAGCATCCCAGGACCCTTCTAAAAGCCCCCAGACCCTTCTAGAGCCTCCCAAGACCTTTCTAAAAGCCCCCAGACCCTTCTAGAGCCCCCCAAGACCCTTCTAAAAGACCCCAGACACTTCTAGAGCCACCCAGCACCCTTCTAAAAGCCCCCAGACCCTTCTAGAGCACCACAGGACCCTTCTAAAAGTCCCCAGACCCTTCTAGAGACCCCCAGGACCCTTCTAAAAGCACCAATACCCTTCTAGAGCCACCCAGGACCTTTCTACAAGAACCCAGACCCTTCTAGATCCCCCAAGGACCTTTCTAAAAGCCCCCAGACCCTTCTAGAGCACCCCAGGACCCTTCTAAAAGCCCCCAGAACCTTCTAGAGTCTCCGAGGACCCTTCTACAAGCTCCCAGACTCTTCTAGAGCCCACCAGGACCATTCTGAAAGCACCCAGACCCTTCTAGAGCCCCGCAGGACCCTTCTAAAAGCACCCAGACCTTTCTAGAGGCCGCCTGGACCCTTCTAAAAGAACCCAGACCCTTCTAGAGCCCCCCCGGACCCTTCTAAAGGCCCCCAGACCCTTCTAGAGGCCCCCAGGACCCTTCTGAAAGCCCCCAGAACTTTCTAGAGCATCATAGGGCCCTTCTAAAAGCACCCAGACCATTCTAGAGCACCCGAGGACCATTCTAAAAGCCGCCAGACCCTTCTAGAGAACCCCAGGACCCTTCTAAAATACCCAGAACCGTCTAGAGCCCCCCAGGACCCTTCTAAAATTCCCCAGACCCTTCTAGAACATCCCAGTACCCTTCTAAAAGCCCCCAGACCATTCTAGAGCCTCCCAGGACCCTTCTAAAAGCCCCCAGACCATTCTAGAGCCACCCAGGAACCTTCTAAAAGCCCCCAGACCCTTCTAGAGCCTCCCAGGACCCTTCTAAAAGCACCCAGACCCTTCTAGAGCACCCCAGGACCCTTCTAGAAGACCCCAGACCCTTCTAGTGCCCCCAAGGCCCCTTCTACAAGCTCCCAGACTCTTCTAGAGCCCACCAGGACCATTCTGAAAACACCCAGACCCTTCTAGAGCCCCGCAGGACCCTTCTAAACGCACCCAGACCTTTCTAGAGGCCGCCTGGAACCTTCCAAAAGCCCCCAGACCCTTCTAGACCCCCCCCGGACCCCTCTAAAAGCCCCCAGACCCTTCTAGAGGCCCCCTGGACCCTTCTGAAAGCCCCCAGTACCTTCTAGAGCCCCCCAGGACCCTTATAAAAGCACCCAGACCCTTCTAGAGCCCCCCAGGACCCTTCTAAAAGCCCCCAGACCCGTCTAGAGCACCCCAGGACCCTTCTAAAAGCCCCCAGACCCTTCTAGAGGCACCCAGGGCCCATCTTAAGGCCCCCAGACCCTTCTAGAGCCCCCAGGACCCTTCTATAAGCCCCCAGACCCTTCTAGAGCCTCCCAGGACCCTTCTAAAAGACCCCAGACCCTTCTAGAGACCCCGAGGACCTTTCTAAAAGCCCCCAGACCCTTCTAGAGCCACCTAGCACCCTTCTAAAAGCCCCCAGACCCTTCTAGAGCCTCCCAGGTCCCTTCTAAAAGCCGCCAGACCCTTCTAGAGACCCCCAGGACCCTTCTTAAAGCACCCAGACACTTCTAGAGACCCCCAGGACCTTTCTAAAAGCCCCCAGACCCTTCTAGATCCACCCAACACCATTCTAAAAGTCCCCAGACCCTTCTAGAGCCTCCCAGGTCCCTTCTAAAAGCCCCCAGACCCTTCTAGAGACCCCCAGGACCCTTCTAAAAGCACCCAGACACTTCTAGATCCTCCCAGGACCTTGCTACAAGCTCCCAGACCTTTCTAGATCCCCCAGGGACCCTTCTAAAAGCCCCCAGACCCTTCTAGAGCACCCCAGGACCCTTCTAAAAGACCCCAGACCCTTCTAGAGCCCCCGAGGACCCGTCTACAAGCTCCCAGACCCTTCTAGAGCCCCCCAGGACCCTCCTACAAGCCCCAGACCCTTCTAGAGACCCCCAGAACCATTCTAAAAGCCCCCAGACCCTTCTAGAGCCACCTAGCACCCTTCTAAAAGCCCCCAGACCCTTCTAGAGCCTCCCAGGTCCCTTCTAAAAGCCGCCAGACCCTTCTAGAGACCCCCAGGACCCTTCTAAAAGCACCCAGACACTTCTAGAGACACCCAGGACCTTTCTAAAAGCCCCCAGACCCTTCTAGATCCACCCAACACCATTCTAAAAGTCCCCAGACCCTTCTAGAGCCTCCCAGGTCCCTTCTAAAAGCCCCCAGACCCTTCTAGAGACCCCCAGGACCCTTCTAAAAGCACCCAGACACTTCTAGAGCCTCCCAGGACCTTGCTACAAGCTCCCAGACCCTTCTAGATCCCCCAGGGACCCTTCTAAAAGCCCCCAGACCCTTCTAGAGCACCCCAGGACCCTTCTAAAAGACCCCAGACCCTTCTAGAGCCCCCCAGGACCCTTCTACAAGCCCCCAGACCCTTCTAGAGCCCCCCAGGACCCTTCTAAAAGCCCCCAGACCCATCTAGAGGCCCTCAGGACCCTTGTAAAAGCCCCCAGACCCTTCTAGAGCCCCCCAGGACCCTTCTAAAATCCTCCAGACCTTTCTAGAGCCCCCCAGGACCCTTCTAAAAGCACCCCTACCCTTCTAAAGCCCACCCCGGATCCTTCTAAAAGCCTCCAAACCCTTCTAGAGCCTCCCAGGACTCTTCTAAAAGCCCCAAGACCCTTCTAGAGGCACCCAGGACCCTTCTTAAATCCCCCATACCCTTCTAGAGCCCCCCAGGAACCTTATAAAAGCCAACAGACCCTTCTAGAGCCCCCCAGGACCCTTCTAAAAGCCTCCAGACCCTTCTAGAGCCCCCCAGGACCCTTCTAAAAGCCTCCAGACCCTTCTAGAGCCCCCCAGGACCATTCTATAAGCCCCCAGACCCTTCTAGAGGCCCCAGGGCCCCTCTTAAGCCCCCCCGTCCCTTCTAGACCACACCAGGACCCTTCTAAAAGCCCCCAGACCCTTCTGGAGCACCCCAGGACCCTTCTAAAAGCCCACAGACCCTTCTAGAGCCCCCCCAGAGCCTTTCTAAAAGACCCTAGACCTTTCTAGAGGCTACCAGGACCCTTCTAAAAGCCCACAGACCATTCCAGAGGCCCCCAGGACCCTTCTAAAAGCACCCAGACCCTTTTAGAGCCTCCCAGGACCATTCTAAAAGCCCCCAGACCCTTCTAGAGCCCCCCAGGACACTTCTAAAAGAACCCAGACCCTTCTAGAACCCCCTAGGATCCTTCAAAAAGCACCCAGATCCTTCTAGATCGTCCCCGGATCATTCTAAAAGCCCCCAGACCCTTATACAGCCCCTCAGAACCCTTCTAAATGCCCCCAGACCCTTCTAGAGCCCCCAAGAACCCATCTAAAAGCCCCCAGAAACTTCTAGAGGCCCCCCGGACCCTTCTAAAATTCCCCAGACCCTTCTAGAGCCCCCCAGGACCATTCTAAAAGCACCCAGACCCTTCTAGAGCCCCCCAAGACCCTTCTAAAAGCACCCAGACCCTTCTAGACCCTCCCCAGATCCTTCTAAAAGCCCCCAGACCCTTCTAGATCGTCCCAGGACCCTTATAAAAGCCCCCGGACTTTTCTAGAGGCCCCCAGGACCCTTCTAAAAGGCCGCAGACACTTCTAGACCCTCCCCGGATCCTTCTAAAATCCCCCAGACACTTCTAGAGACCCCCAGGACCATTCTAAAAGCACCCAGACCCTTCTAGAGCACCCCAGGACCCTTCTAAAAGTACCCAGACCCTTCTAGAGCAACACAGGACCCTTCTAAAAGCCCCCAGACTTTTCTAGAGCCCCCCAGACCCTTCTAGAGGTCCCCTGGACCCTTCTGAAAGCCCCCAGAACCTTCTAGAGCACGCCAGGACCTTTCTAAAAGCACCCAGACCCTTCTAGAGCCCACCAGGACCCTTCTAAAAGCCCCCAGACACTTCTAGAGCCACCCAGGACCCTTCTAAAAGCCCCCAAACCCTTCTAGAGGCACCCAGGGCCCATCTTAATGCCCCCAGACCCTTCTAGAGCACCCCAGGACCCTTCTATAAGCACTCAGACCCATCTAGAGCGCCCCAGGACCCTTCAAAAAGCCCCCAGACCCTTCTACAGACGCCCAGGACCCTATAAAAGAACCGAGACCCATCTAGAGCCCCCCAGGACCATTCTAAAAGCCCCCAGACCCTTCTAGAGGCACCCAGGGCCCATCTTAAGGCCTCCAGACCCTTCTAGAGCCCCCCAGGACCCTTCTAAAACCCCCGAGACCCTTCTAGAGGCCCCAGTGCCCCTCTTAAGCTCCCCCGTCCCTTCTAGAGCCCCCCAGGACCATTCTAAAAGCCGCCAGACGCTTCTAGAGACCCCCAGGACCCTTCTAAAAGCCCCCAGAACCTTCTAGAGCCCCCCAGGACCCTTCTAAAATCCCCCAGACCCTTCTAGAGCATCCCAGGACCCTTCTAAAAGCCCCCAGACCCTTCTAGAGCCTCCCAGGACCTTTCTAAAAGCCCCCAGACCCTTCTAGAGCCCCCCAAGACCCTTCTAAAAGACCCCAGACACTTCTAGAGCCACCCAGCACCCTTCTAAAAGCCCCCAGACCCTTCTAGAGCACCACAGGACCCTTCTAAAAGTCCCCAGACCCTTCTAGAGACCCCCAGGACCCTTCTAAAAGCACCAATACCCTTCTAGAGCCACCCAGGACCTTTCTACAAGAACCCAGACCCTTCTAGATCCCCCAAGGACCTTTCTAAAAGCCCCCAGACCCTTCTAGAGCACCCCAGGACCCTTCTAAAAGCCCCCAGAACCTTCTAGAGTCTCCGAGGACCCTTCTACAAGCTCCCAGACTCTTCTAGAGCCCACCAGGACCATTCTGAAAGCACCCAGACCCTTCTAGAGCCCCGCAGGACCCTTCTAAAAGCACCCAGACCTTTCTAGAGGCCGCCTGGACCCTTCTAAAAGAACCCAGACCCTTCTAGAGGCCCCCAGGACCCTTCTGAAAGCCCCCAGAACTTTCTAGAGCATCATAGGGCCCTTCTAAAAGCACCCAGACCATTCTAGAGCCCCCGAGGACCATTCTAAAAGCCGCCAGACCCTTCTAGAGAACCCCAGGACCCTTCTAAAATACCCAGAACCGTCTAGAGCCCCCCAGGACCCTTCTAAAATTCCCCAGACCCTTCTAGAACATCCCAGTACCCTTCTAAAAGCCCCCAGACCATTCTAGAGCCTCCCAGGACCCTTCTAAAAGCCCCCAGACCCTTCTAGAGCCTCCCAGGACCCTTCTAAAAGCACCCAGACCCTTCTAGAGCACCCCAGGACCCTTCTAGAAGACCCCAGACCCTTCTAGTGCCCCCAAGGCCCCTTCTACAAGCTCCCAGACTCTTCTAGAGCCCACCAGGACCATTCTGAAAACACCCAGACCCTTCTAGAGCCCCGCAGGACCCTTCTAAACGCACCCAGACCTTTCTAGAGGCCGCCTGGAACCTTCCAAAAGCCCCCAGACCCTTCTAGACCCCCCCCGGACCCCTCTAAAAGCCCCCAGACCCTTCTAGAGGCCCCCTGGACCCTTCTGAAAGCCCCCAGTACATTCTAGAGCCCCCCAGGACCCTTATAAAAGCACCCAGACCCTTCTAGAGCCCCCCAGGACCCTTCTAAAAGCCCCCAGACCCGTCTAGAGCACCCCAGGACCCTTCTAAAAGCCCCCAGACCCTTCTAGAGGCACCCAGGGCCCATCTTAAGGCCCCCAGACCCTTCTAGAGCCCCCAGGACCCTTCTATAAGCCCCCAGACCCTTCTAGAGACCCCGAGGACCTTTCTAAAAGCCCCCAGACCCTTCTAGAGCCACCTAGCACCCTTCTAAAAGCCCCCAGACCCTTCTAGAGCCTCCCAGGTCCCTTCTAAAAGCCGCCAGACCCTTCTAGAGACCCCCAGGACCCTTCTAAAAGCACCCAGACACTCCTAGAGACCCCCAGGACCTTTCTAAAAGCCCCCAGACCCTTCTAGATCCACCCAACACCATTCTAAAAGTCCCCAGACCCTTCTAGAGCCTCCCAGGTCCCTTCTAAAAGCCCCCAGACCCTTCTAGAGACCCCCAGGACCCTTCTAAAAGCACCCAGACACTTCTAGATCCTCCCAGGACCTTGCTACAAGCTCCCAGACCCTTCTAGATCCCCCAGGGACCCTTCTAAAAGCCCCCAGACCCTTCTAGAGCACCCCAGGACCCTTCTAAAAGACCCCAGACCCTTCTAGAGCCCCCGAGGACCCGTCTACAAGCTCCCAGACCCTTCTAGAGCCCCCCAGGACCCTTCTAAAAGACGCCAGACCCTTTTAGAGGCCCCCAGGACCCTTCTACAAGCCCCCAGACCCTTCTAGAGCCCCCCAGGACCCTTCTAAAAGCCCCCAGACCCTTCTAGAGGCCCTCAGGACCCTTGTAAAAGCCCCCAGACCCTTCTAGAGCCACCCAGGACCCTTCTAAAATCCTCCAGACCTTTCTAGAGCCCCCCAGGACCCTTCTAAAAGCACCCCTACCCTTCTAAAGCCCACCCCGGATCCTTCTAAAAGCCTCCAAACCCTTCTAGAGCCTCCCAGGACTCTTCTAAAAGCCCCAAGACCCTTCTAGAGGCACCCAGGACCCTTCTTAAATCCCCCATACCCTTCTAGAGCCCCCCAGGAACCTTATAAAAGCCAACAGACCCTTCTAGAGCCCCCCAGGACCCTTCTAAAAGCCTCCAGACCCTTCTAGAGCCCCCCAGGACCCTTCTAAAAGCCTCCAGACGCTTCTAGAGCCCCCCAGGACCATTCTATAAGCCCCCAGACCCTTCTAGAGGCCCCAGGGCCCCTCTTAAGCCCCCCCGTCCCTTCTAGACCACACCAGGACCCTTCTAAAAGCCCCCAGACCCTTCTGGAGCACCCCAGGACCCTTCTAAAAGCCCACAGACCCTTCTAGAGCCCCCCAGAGCCTTTCTAAAAGACCCTAGACCTTTCTAGAGGCTACCAGGACCCTTCTAAAAGCCCACAGACCATTCCAGAGGCCCCCAGGACCCTTCTAAAAGCACCCAGACCCTTTTAGAGCCTCCCAGGACCATTCTAAAAGCCCCCAGACCCTTCTAGAGCCCCCCAGGACACTTCTAAAAGAACCCAGACCCTTCTAGAACCCCCTAGGATCCTTCAAAAAGCACCCAGATCCTTCTAGATCGTCCCCGGATCATTCTAAAAGCCCCCAGACCCTTATACAGCCCCTCAGAACCCTTCTAAATGCCCCCAGACCCTTCTAGAGCCCCCAAGAACCCATCTAAAAGCCCCCAGAAACTTCTAGAGGCCCCCCGGACCCTTCTAAAATTCCCCAGACCCTTCTAGAGCCCCCCAGGACCATTCTAAAAGCTCCCAGACCCTTCTAGAGCCCCCCAGGACCATTCTAAAAGCACCCAGACCCTTCTAGAGCCCCCCAGGACCATTCTAAAAGCACCCAGACCCTTCTAGACCCTCCCCAGATCCTTCTAAAAGCCCCCAGACCCTTCTAGATCGTCCCAGGACCCTTATAAAAGCCCCCGGACTTTTCTAGAGGCCCCCAGGACCCTTCTAAAAGGCCGCAGACACTTCTAGACCCCTCCCCGGATCCTTCTAAAATCCCCCAGACACTTCTAGAGACCCCCAGGACCATTCTAAAAGCCCCCAGACCCTTCTAGAGCACCCCAGGACCCTTCTAAAAGTACCCAGACCCTTCTAGAGCAACACAGGACCCTTCTAAAAGTCCCCAGACTTTTCTAGAGCACCCCAGACCCTTCTAGAGGTCCCCTGGACCCTTCTGAAAGCCCCCAGAACCTTCTAGAGCACGCCAGGACCCTTTCTAAAAGCACCCAGACCCTTCTAGAGCCCACCAGGACCCTTCTAAAAGCCCCCAGACACTTCTAGAGCCACCCAGGACCCTTCTAAAAGCCCCCAAACCCTTCTAGAGGCACCCAGGGCCCATCTTAATGCCCCCAGACCCTTTTAGAGGGGCCCTGGGTGCCTCTAGAAGGGTCTGGGGGATTTTAGAAGGGTCCTGGGGGCTCTAGAAGGGTCTGGGAGCTTTTAGAAGGGTCCTGGGGTGCTCTAGAAGGTTCTGGGTGCTTTCAGAAGGGTTCTGGGTGTCTCTAGAAGGGTCTGGGGCTTTTAGAACGGTCCTGGGGGGGCTCTAGAAGAGTCTGGGAGCTTTTAGAAGGGTCCTGGGGGGCTCTAGAAGGGTCTGGTGACTTTTAGAAGGGTCCTGGGGGCCTCTAGAAGGGTCTGGGGTCTTTTAGAAGTGTCCTGGGTGCCTCTAGAAGGGTTTGGAGGCTTTTAGAAGGGTCCTGGGAGGCTCTAGAAGGGTCTGGGTACTTTTAGACGGGTCCTGGTGGGCTCTAGAAGGTTCTGGGTGCTTTCAGAAGGGTCCTGGGTGTCTCTAGAAGGGTCTGGGGGCTTTTAGAACGGTCCTGGGGGGCTCTAGAAGAGTCTGGGTGCTTTTAGAAGGGTCCTGGGCTGCTCTAGAAGGTTCTGGGGGCTTTCAGAAGGGTCCTGGGGCCTCTAGAAGGGTCTGTGCTCTTTTAGAAGGGTCCAGGGGGGCTCTAGAAGGGTTTGGTGGCTTTTAGAAGGTCCTGGTGTGCTCTAGAAGGGTCTGGGGTCTTTTAGAAGGGTCCTGGGGTGCTCTAGAATGGACAGGGGGCCTTAAGAGGGGCCCTGGGGCCCTCTAGATGGGTCTGGGGGCTTTTAGAAGGGTCCTGGGGGGCTCTAGAAGGGTCTGGGTGCTTTTATATGGTCCTGGGGTTCTCTAGAAGGGTCTGGGGGCTTTTAGAAGGGTCCGGGGAGGGTCTAGAAGTGTCTGCGGGCTTTTAGAAGGGTCCTGGGGAGCTCTAGAAGGGTCCTGGGGTGCTCTAGAATGGTCTGGGGGCCTTAAGAGGGGCCCTGGGTGCCTCTAGAAGGGTCTGCTGGCTTTGAGAAGGGTCCTGGTGGGCTCTAGAAGGGTCTGGGGTCTTTGAGAAGGGTCCTGGGGGGGCTCTAGAAGGGTCCTGGGGCCCTCTAGAACGGCCTGGGGGCTTCTAGAAGGGTCCTGGGAGGGGTCCTAGAAGGGTCTGGGGGCTTTTAGAAGGGTCCTGGGAGGCTCTAGAAGGGTCTGGAGGCTTTTTAGAAGGGTCCTGGGGGGCTCTAGAAGGGTCTGGGGGCTTTTAGAAGGGTTCTGGGGGGCTCTAGAAGGGTCTGGGGGCTTTTGAAGGGTCCTGGGGGCCTCTAGAAGGGTCTGTGCTCTTTTAGAAGGGTCCTGGGGTGCTCTAGAAGGGACAGGGGGCCTTAAGAGGGGCCCTGGGGCCCTCTAGATGGTCTGGGGGCTTTTAGAAGGGTCCTGGGGGGCTCTAGAAGGGTCTGGGTGCTTTCAGAAGGGTTCTGGGTGTCTCTAGAAGGGTCTGGAGGCTTTTAGAAGGGTCCTGGGGGGCTCTAGAAGGTTCTGGGTGCTTTCAGAAGGGTTCTGGGTGTCTCTAGAAGGGTCTGGGGGCTTTTAGAACGGTCCTGGGGGGCTCTAGAAGAGTCTGGGAGCTTTTAGAAGGGTCCTGGGGGACTCTAGAAGGGTCTGGTGACTTTTAGAAGGGTCCTGGGGGCCTCTAGAAGGGTCTGGGGTCTTTTAGAAGTGTCCTGGGTGCCTCTAGAAGGGTTTGGAGGCTTTTAGAAGGGTCCTGGGAGGCTCTAGAAGGGTCTAGAGGCTTTTAGAAGGGTCCTGGGGGCCTCTAGAAGGGTCTGGGGGCTTTTAGAAGGGTCCGGGGGGCCTCTAGAAGGGTCTGGGGACTTTTAGAAGGGTCCTGGGGGCCTCTAGAAGGGTCTGGGGGCTTTTAGAAGGGTCCTGGGGGCCTCTAGAAGGGTCTGGGGGCTTTTAGAAGAGTCCGGGGGGGATCTAGAAGGGTCTGGAGGCTTTAAGAAGGGTCCTGGGGGGCTCTAGAAGGGTCTGGGGGCTTTTAGAATGGTCCTTGGTGTCTCTAGAAGGGTCTGGGGTCTTTTAGAAGGGACCTGGGAGACTCTAGAAGGGTCAGGGTCTTTTAGAAGGGTCCTGGGGGGCTCTAGAAGGGTCTGGGGGCTTCTAGAAGAGTCCTGGTGGCCTCTAGAAGGGTCTGGGGGCTTTTAGAAGGGTCCTGGGGGGCTCTTGAAGGGTCTGGGTACTTTTAGACGGGTCCTGGTGGGCTCTAGAAGGTTCTGGGTGCTTTCAGATGGGTCCTGGGTGTCTCTAGAAGGGTCTGGGTGCTTTTAGAAGGGTCCTGGGCTGCTCTAGAAGGTTCTGGGGGCTTTCAGAAGGGTCCTGGGGGCCTCTAGAAGGGTCTGTGCTCTTTTAGAAGGGTCCAGGGGGGCTCTAGAAGGGTTTGGTGGCTTTTAGAAGGGTCCTGGTGTGCTCTAGAAGGGTCTGGGGTCTTTTAGAAGGGTCCTGGGGTGCTCTAGAAGGGACAGGGGGCCTTAAGAGGGGCCCTGGGGCCCTCTAGATGGGTCTGGGGGCTTTTAGAAGGGTCCTGGGGGGCTCTAGAAGGGTCTGGGTGCTTTTATATGGTCCTGGGGTTCTCTAGAAGGGTCTGGGGGCTTTTAGAAGGGTCCGGGGAGGGTCTAGAAGTGTCTGCGGGCTTTTAGAAGGGTCCTGGGGTGCTCTAGAATGGTCTGGGGGCCTTAAGAGGGGCCCTGGGTGCCTCTAGAAGGGTCTGCTGGCTTTCAGAAGGGTCCTGGTGGGCTCTAGAAGGGTCTGGGGTCTTTGAGAAGGGTCCTGGGGGGCTCTAGAAGGGTCCTGGGGCCCTCTAGAACGGCCTGGGGGCTTCTAGAAGGGTCCTGGGAGGGTCTAGAAGGGTCTGGGGGCTTTTAGAAGGGTCCTGGGAGGCTCTAGAAGGGTCTGGAGGCTTTTAGAAGGGTCCTGGGGGGCTCTAGAAGGGTCTGGGGGCTTTTAGAAGGATTCGTGGAGGGTCTAGAAGGGTCCGGGGGCTTTAGAAGGGTCCTGGGGGCCTCTAGAAGGGTCTGGGGGCATTTAGAAGGTTCCTGGGGGGCTCTAGACGGGTCGGGGGGCTTTTAGAAGGGTCCTGGGGGGCTCTAGAAGGGTCTGGGGGCTTTTAGAATGATCCGGGGATGGTCTAGAAGGGTCTGGGGGCTTTTAGAAGGATCCTGGGGGGCTCTAGAAGGGTCTGGGGGCTTTCAGAAGGGTTCTGGGGGGCTCTAGAAGGGTCTGGGGGCTTTTTGAAGGGTCCTGGGGGCCTCTAGAAGGGTCTGTGCTCTTTTAGAAGGGTCCTGGGGTGCTCTAGAAGGGACAGGGGGCCTTAAGAGGGGCCCTGGGGCCCTCTAGATGGGTCTGGGGGCTTTTAGAAGGGTCCTGGGGTGCTCTAGAAGGGTCTGGGTGCTTTTATATGGTCCTGGGGTTCTCTAGAAGGGTCTGGGGGCTTTTAGAAGGGTCCGGGGAGGGTCTAGAAGTGTCTGCGGGCTTTTAGAAGGATCCTGGGGGGCTCTAGAAGGGTCTGGGGGCTTATAGAAGGGTTCTGGGGGGCTCTAGAAGGGTCTGGGGGTTTTTGAAGGGTCCTGGGTGCCTGTAGAAGGGTCTGGGGGCTCTCAGAAGTGTCCTGGGGGCCTCTAGAAGGGTCTGGGGGCTATTTAAAGGGTCCCGGGAGGCTCTAGAATGGTCTGGGGGCTTTTAGAAGGGTCCTGGGTGGCTCTAGAAGGGTCTGGAGGCTTTTAGAAGGGTCCTGGGGGGCTCTAGAAGGGTCTAGAGGCTTTTAGAAGGGTCCTGGGGGCCTCTAGAAGGGTCTGGGGGCTTTTAGAATTGTCCGGGGGGGCTCTAGAAGGGTCTGGGGACTTTTAGAAGGGTCCTGGGGGCCTCTAGAAGAGTCTCGGGGCTTTTAGAAGGGTCCTGGGGTGCTCTAGAAGGGTCTCAGGGCTATTAGAAGGATCCTGGGGGGCTCTAGAAGGGTCTTGGAGCTTGTAGAAGAGTCCTGGGGGGCTCTAGAAGGGTCTGGGGGCTTTTAGAAGGGTCCTGGGGGGCTCTAGAAGGGTCTGGGGGCTTTAGAAAGGTCCTGGGAGGCTCTAGAAGGGTCTGGAGCTTTTAGAAGGGTCCTGGGAGGCTCTAGAAGGGTCTGGGGGCATTTAGACGGGTCCTGGTGGGCTCTAGAAGGTTCTGGGTGTTTTCATGTGAGTCCTGGGGGTCTCTAGAAGGGTCTGGGGGCTTTTAGAACGGTCCTGGGGGGCTCTAGAATGGTCTGGGTGTTTTTAGAAGGGTCCTGGGGGGCTCTAGAAGGGTCTGGGGGCTTTCAGAAGGGTCCTGGGGGCCTCTAGAAGGGTCTAGGGTCTTTTAGAAGTGTCCAGGGGGGCTCTAGAAGGGTCTGGGGGCTTTTAGAAGGGTCCTTGGCGGCTCTAGAAGGTTCTGGGAGCTTTTAGAAGGGTCCTGGGGGGCTCTAGAAGGTTCTGGGTGCTTTCAGAAGGGTTCTGGGTGTCTCTAGAAGGGTCTGGGGGCTTTTAGAACGGTCCTGGGGGGCTCTAGAAGAGTCTGGGAGCTTTTAGAAGGGTCCTGGGGGGCTCTGGAAGGGTCTGGTGACTTTTAGAAGGGTCCTGGGGGGCTCTAGTAGGGTCTGGGGTCTTTTAGAATGGTCCTGGGTGCCTCTAGAAGGGTTTGGAGGCTTTTAGAAGGGTCCTGGGAGGCTCTAGAAGGGTCTAGAGGCTTTTAGAAGGGTCCTGGGGGCCTCTAGAAGGGTCTGGGGGCTTTTAGAAGGGTCCTGGGGGCCTCTAGAAGGGTCTGGGGGCATTTAGAAGGTTCCTGGGGGGCTCTAGACGGGTCGGGGGGCTTTTAGAAGGGTCCTGGGGGGCTCTAGAAGGGTCTGGGGGCTTTTAGAATGATCCGGGGATGGTCTAGAAGGGTCTGGGGGCTTTTAGAAGGATCCTGGGGGGCTCTAGAAGGGTCTGGGGGCTTTCAGAAGGGTTCTGGGGGGCTCTAGAAGGGTCTGGGGGCTTTTTGAAGGGTCCTGGGGGCCTCTAGAAGGGTCTGTGCTCTTTTAGAAGGGTCCTGGGGTGCTCTAGAAGGGACAGGGGGCCTTAAGAGGGGCCCTGGGGCCCTCTAGATGGGTCTGGGGGCTTTTAGAAGGGTCCTGGGGTGCTCTAGAAGGGTCTGGGTGCTTTTATATGGTCCTGGGGTTCTCTAGAAGGGTCTGGGGGCTTTTAGAAGGGTCCGGGGAGGGTCTAGAAGTGTCTGCGGGCTTTTAGAAGGATCCTGGGGGGCTCTAGAAGGGTCTGGGGGCTTATAGAAGGGTTCTGGGGGGCTCTAGAAGGGTCTGGGGGTTTTTGAAGGGTCCTGGGTGCCTGTAGAAGGGTCTGGGGGCTCTCAGAAGTGTCCTGGGGGCCTCTAGAAGGGTCTGGGGGCTATTTAAAGGGTCCCGGGAGGCTCTAGAATGGTCTGGGGGCTTTTAGAAGGGTCCTGGGTGGCTCTAGAAGGGTCTGGAGGCTTTTAGAAGGGTCCTGGGGGGCTCTAGAAGGGTCTAGAGGCTTTTAGAAGGGTCCTGGGGGCCTCTAGAAGGGTCTGGGGGCTTTTAGAATTGTCCGGGGGGGCTCTAGAAGGGTCTGGGGACTTTTAGAAGGGTCCTGGGGGCCTCTAGAAGAGTCTCGGGGCTTTTAGAAGGGTCCTGGGGTGCTCTAGAAGGGTCTCAGGGCTATTAGAAGGATCCTGGGGGGCTCTAGAAGGGTCTTGGAGCTTGTAGAAGAGTCCTGGGGGGCTCTAGAAGGGTCTGGGGGCTTTTAGAAGGGTCCTGGGGGGCTCTAGAAGGGTCTGGGGGCTTTAGAAAGGTCCTGGGAGGCTCTAGAAGGGTCTGGAGCTTTTAGAAGGGTCCTGGGAGGCTCTAGAAGGGTCTGGGGGCATTTAGACGGGTCCTGGTGGGCTCTAGAAGGTTCTGGGTGTTTTCATGTGAGTCCTGGGGGTCTCTAGAAGGGTCTGGGGGCTTTTAGAACGGTCCTGGGGGGCTCTAGAATGGTCTGGGTGTTTTTAGAAGGGTCCTGGGGGGCTCTAGAAGGGTCTGGGGGCTTTCAGAAGGGTCCTGGGGGCCTCTAGAAGGGTCTAGGGTCTTTTAGAAGTGTCCAGGGGGGCTCTAGAAGGGTCTGGGGGCTTTTAGAAGGGTCCTTGGCGGCTCTAGAAGGTTCTGGGAGCTTTTAGAAGGGTCCTGGGGGGCTCTAGAAGGTTCTGGGTGCTTTCAGAAGGGTTCTGGGTGTCTCTAGAAGGGTCTGGGGGCTTTTAGAACGGTCCTGGGGGGCTCTAGAAGAGTCTGGGAGCTTTTAGAAGGGTCCTGGGGGGCTCTGGAAGGGTCTGGTGACTTTTAGAAGGGTCCTGGGGGGCTCTAGTAGGGTCTGGGGTCTTTTAGAATGGTCCTGGGTGCCTCTAGAAGGGTTTGGAGGCTTTTAGAAGGGTCCTGGGAGGCTCTAGAAGGGTCTAGAGGCTTTTAGAAGGGTCCTGGGGGCCTCTAGAAGGGTCTGGGGGCTTTTAGAAGGGTCCGGGGGGCCTCTAGAAGGGTCTGGGGACTTTTAGAAGGGTCCTGGGGGCCTCTAGAAGGGTCTGGGGCTTTTAGAAGGGTCCTGGGGGCCTCTAGAAGTGTCTGGGGGCTTTTAGAAGAGTCCTGGGGGGATCTAGAAGGGTCTGGGGGCTTAAGAAGGGTCCTGGGGGGCTCTAGAAGGGTCTGGGGGCTTTTAGAATGGTCCTTGGTGTCTCTAGAAGGGTCTGGGGTCTTTTAGAAGGGATCTGGGAGACTCTAGAAGGGTCAGGGTCTTTTAGAAGGGTCCTGGGGGGCTCTAGAAGGGTCTGGGGGGCTTCTAGAAGAGTCCTGGTGGCCTCTAGAAGGGTCTGGGGGCTTTTAGAAGGGTCCTGGGGGGCTCTTGAAGGGTCTGGGTAGTTTTTGACGGGTCCTGGGGGGGCTCTAGATGGTTCTGGGTGCTTTCAGAAGGGTCCTGGGTGTCTCTAGAAGGGTCTGGGGGCTTTTAGAACGGTCCCTGGGGGGCTCTAGAAGAGTCTGGGTGCTTTTAGAAGGGTCCTGGGCTGCTCTAGAAGGTTCTGGGGGCTTTCAGAAGGGTCCTGGGGGCCTCTAGAAGGGTCTGTGCTCTTTTAGAAGGGTCCAGGGGGGCTCTAGAAGGGTTTGGTGGCTTTTAGAAGGGTCCTGGTGTGCTCTAGAAGGGTCTGGGTCTTTTAGAAGGGTCCTGGGTGCTCTAGAAGGGACGGGGGGGCCTTAAGAGGGGCCCTTGGGCCCTCTAGAAGGTTCTGGGGGCTTTTAGAAGGGTCCAGGGAGGGTCTAGAAGTGTCTGCGGGCTTTAGAAGGGTCCTGGGGAGCTCTAGAAGGGTCCTGGGGAACTCTAGAAGGGTCCTGGGGTGCTCTAGAATGGTCTGGGGGCCTTAAGAGGGGCCCTGGGTGCCTCTAGAAGGGTCTGGGGGCTTTCAGAAGGGTCCTGGGGGGCTCTAGAAGGGTCTAGAGGCTTTTAGAAGGGTCCTGGGGGCCTCTAGAAGGGTCTGGGGGCTTTTAGAATTGTCCGGGGGGGCTCTAGAAGGGTCCTGGGAGGGTCTAGAAGGGTCTGGAGGCTTTAGAAGGGTCCTGGGGGCCTCTAGAAGAGTCTGGGGGCTTTTAGAATGGTCCGGGGTGCCTATAGAAGGATCTAGGGGCTTTTAGAAGGGTCCCTGGGGGCCTCTAGAAGGGTCTGGAGGCTTTTAGAAGGCTGCTGGGGGGCTCTAGACGGGTCGGGGGGCTTTTAGAAGGGTCCTGGGGGGCTCTAGAAGGGTCTGGGTGCTTTTAGAATGATCCGGGGATGGTCTAGAAGGGTCTGGGGGCTTTTAGAAGGATCCTGGGGGGCTCTAGAAGGGTCTGGGGGCTTCTAGAAGAGTCCTGGTGGCCTCTAGAAGGGTCTGGGGGCTTTTAGAAGGGTCCTGGGGGGCTCTTGAAGGGTCTGGGTAGTTTTTGACGGGTCCTGGGGGGCTCTAGATGGTTCTGGGTGCTTTCAGAAGGGTCCTGGGTGTCTCTAGAAGGGTCTGGGGGCTTTTAGAACGGTCCTGGGGGGCTCTAGAAGAGTCTGGGTGCTTTTAGAAGGGTCCTGGGCTGCTCTAGAAGGTTCTGGGGGCTTTCAGAAGGGTCCTGGGGGCCTCTAGAAGGGTCTGTGCTCTTTTAGAAGGGTCCAGGGGGGCTCTAGAAGGGTTTGGTGGCTTTTAGAAGGGTCCTGGTGTGCTCTAGAAGGGTCTGGGGTCTTTTAGAAGGGTCCTGGGGGTGCTCTAGAAGGGACGGGGGGCCTTAAGAGGGGCCCTTGGGCCCTCTAGAAGGTTCTGGGGGCTTTTAGAAGGGTCCAGGGAGGGTCTAGAAGTGTCTGCGGGCTTTTAGAAGGGTCCTGGGGAGCTCTAGAAGGGTCCTGGGGAACTCTAGAAGGGTCCTGGGGTGCTCTAGAATGGTCTGGGGGCCTTAAGAGGGGCCCTGGGTGCCTCTAGAAGGGTCTGGGGGCTTTCAGAAGGTCCTGGGGGGCTCTAGAAGGGTCTAGAGGCTTTTAGAAGGGTCCTGGGGGCCTCTAGAAGGGTTCTGGGGGCTTTTTAGAATTGTCCGGGGGGGGCTCTAGAAGGGTCCTGGGAGGGTCTAGAAGGGTCTGGAGGCTTTTAGAAGGGTCCTGGGGGCCTCTAGAAGAGTCTGGGGGCTTTTAGAATGGTCCGGGGTGCCTATAGAAGGATCTAGGGCTTTTAGAAGGGTCCTGGGGGGCCTCTAGAAGGGTCTGGAGGCTTTTAGAAGGCTGCTGGGGGGCTCTAGACGGGTCGGGGGGCTTTTAGAAGGGTCCTGGGGGGCTCTAGAAGGGTCTGGGTGCTTTTAGAATGATCCGGGGATGGTCTAGAAGGGTCTGGGGGCTTTTAGAAGGATCCTGGGGGGCTCTAGAAGGGTCCTGGGGGCTTTTAGAAGGGTTCTGGGGGGGCTCTAGAAGGGTCTGGGGGCTTTTTGAAGGGTCCTGGGTGCCTCTAAAAGGGTCTGGGGGCTTTCAGAAGTGTCCTGCGGGCCTCTAGAAGGGTCTGGGGCTATTTAAAGGGTCCCGGGAGGCTCTAGAATGGTCTGAGGGCTTTTAGAAGGGTCCTGGGTGGCTCTAGAAGGGTCTGGAGGCTTTTAGAAGGGTCCTGGGGGGCTCTAGAAGGGTCTAGAGGCTTTTAGAAGGGTCCTAGGGGCCTCTAGAAGGGTCTGGGGGCTTTTAGAATTGTCCGGGGGGGCTCTAGACGAGTCTGGGGACTTTTAGAAGGGTTCTGGGGGCCTCTAGAAAGGCCTCGGGGCTTTTAGAAGGGTCCTGGGGTGCTCTAGAAGGGTCTCGGGGCTATTAGAAGGATCCTGGGGGGCTCTAGAAGGGTCTGGGGGCTTTTAGAAGGGTCCTGGGGGGCTCTAGAAGGGTCTGGGGGCTTTTAGAAAGGTCCTGGGAGGCTCTAGAAGGGTCTGGGTGCTTTTAGAAGGGTCCTGGGAGGCTCTAGAAGGGTCTGGGGGCTTTTAGACGGGTCCTGGTGGGCTCTAGAAGGTTCTGGGTGTTTTCATGAGAGTCCTGGGGGTCTATAGAAGGGTCTGGGGGCTTTTAGAACGGTCCTGGGGGGCTCTAGAATGGTCTGGGTGTTTTTAGAAGGGTCCTGGAGGGCTCTAGAAGGTTCTGGGGGCTTTCAGAAAGGTCCTGGGGGCCTCTAGAAGGGTCTAGGGTCTTTTAGAAGTGTCCAGGGGTGCTCTAAAAGGGTCTGGGGCTTTTAGAAGGGTCCTGGGAGACTCTAGAAGGGTCTGGGGGCTTTTAGAAGTGTCCTGGGGTGCTCTAGAAGGGTCTGGGGTCTTTTAGAAGGGTCCTGGGGGGCTCTAGAAGGGTCTGGGGTCTTTGAGAAGGGTCCTAGGGGGCTCTAGAAGGGTCTGGGGGCCTTAAGAGGGGCCTTGGGTGCCTCTAGAAGGGTCTGGTGGCTTTTTAGAAGGGTCCTGGGGGGCTCTAGAAATGTCTGGGGGCTTTTAGAAGGGTCCTGGGGGGCTCTAGAAGGGTCTGGGGTGTTTGAGAAGGGTCCTGGGTGCCTCTAGAAGGGTCTGGGGGCTTTTAGAAGGGTCCTGGGGGCCTCTAGAACGGCCTGGGGGCTTCTAGAAGGGTCCTGGAGGGTCTAGAAGGGGCTGGGGGCTTTTAGAAGGGTCCTTGGAGGCTCTAGAAGGGTCTGGATGCTTTTATAAGGGTCCTGGGGGGCTCTAGAAGGGTCTGGGGGCTTTTAGAAGGATCCGGGGAGGGTCTAGAAGGGTCTGGGGGCTTTAGAAGGGGTCCTGGGGGCCTCTAGAAGAGTCTGGGGGCTTTTAGAAGGGTCCTGGGTGCCTCTAGAAGGATCTAGGGGCTTTTAGAAGGGTATTGGGGGCCTCTAGAAGGGTCTGGAGGCTTTGAGAAGGGTCCTGGGGGGCTCTAGACGGGTCGGGGGGCTTTTAGAAGGGTCCTGGGGGGCTCTAGAAGGGTCTGGGGGCTTTTAGAAGGGTTCTGGGGGGCTCTAGAAGGGTCTGGGGTCTTTAAGAAGGGTCCTGGGTGCCTCTAGAAGGGTCTGGAGGCTTTTAGAAGGGTCCTGGGGGGCTCTAGAAGGGTCTAGAGGCTTTTAGAAGGGTCCTGGGGGCCTCTAGAAGGGTCTGGGGGCTTTTAGAATTGTCCGGGGGGGCTCTAGAAGAGTCTGGGGACTTTTAGAAGGGTCCTGGGGGGGCTCTAGAAGGGTCTGGGGGCTTTTAGAAGAGTCCTGGGGGGATCTAGAAGGGTCTGGGGGCTTTAAGATGGGTCCTGGGGGGCTCTAGAAGGGTCTGGGGGCTTTTAGAATGGTCCTTGGTGTCTCTAGAAGGGTCTGGGGTCTTTTAGAAGGGACCTGGGAGACTCTAGAAGGGTCAGGGTCTTTTGGAAGGGTCCTGGGGGCTCTAGAAGGGTCTGGGGGCTTCTAGAAGAGTCCTGGTGGCCTCTAGAAGGGTCTGGGGGCTTTTAGAAGGGGTCCTGGGGGGCTCTTGAAGGGTCTGGGTACTTTTAGACGGGTCCTGGGGGGCTCTAGAAGGTTCTGGGTGCTTTCAGAAGGGTCCTGGGTGTCTCTAGAAGGGTCTGGGGGCTTTTAGAACGGTCCTGGGGGGCTCTAGAAGAGTCTGGGTGCTTTTAGAAGGGTCCTGGGCTGCTCTAGAAGGTTCTGGGGGCTTTCAGAAGGGTCCTGGGGGCCTCTAGAAGGGTCTGTGCTCTTTTAGAAGGGTCCAGGGGGGCTCTAGAAGGGTTAGAAGGGTCCTGGTTGTGCTCTAGAAGGGTCTGGGGTCTTTTAGAAGGGTCCTGGGGTGCTCTAGAAGGGACGGGGGGCCTTAAGAGGGGCCCTGGGGCCCTCTAGATGGGTCTGGGGGCTTTTAGAAAGGTCCTGGGGGGGCTCTAGAAGGGTCTGGGTGCTTTTATATGGTCCTGGGGTTCTCTAGAAGGGTCTGGGGGGCTTTTAGAAGGGTCCGGGGGGAGGGTCTAGAAGTGTCCTGCGGGCTTTTAGAAGGGTCCTGGGGAGCTCTAGAAGGGCCCTGGGGGTGCTCTAGAATGGTCTGGGGGCCTTAAGAGGGGCCCTGGGTGCCTCTAGAAGGGTCTGGGGTCTTTGAGAAGGGTCCTGGGGCCCTCTAGAACGGCCTGGGGGGCTTCTAGAAGGGTCCTGGAGGGTCTAGAAGGGTCTGGGGGGCTTTTAGAAGGGTCCTGGGGGGCTCTAGAAGGGTCTAGAGGCTTTTAGAAGGGTCCTGGGGGCCTCTAGAAGGGTCTGGGGGCTTTTAGAATTGTCCGGGGGGGCTCTAGAAGGGTCTGGGGGACTTTTAGAAGGGTCCCTGGGGGGCTCTAGAAGGGTCTGGGGGCTTTTAGAAGAGTCCTGGGGGGATCTAGAAGGGTCTGGGGGCTTTAAGATGGGTCCTGGGGGGGCTCTAGAAGGGTCTGGGGGCTTTTAGAATGGTCCTTGGTGTCTCTAGAAGGGTCTGGGGTCTTTTAGAAGGGACCTGGGAGACTCTAGAAGGGTCAGGGTCTTTTGGAAGGGTCCTGGGGGGCTCTAGAAGGGTCTGGGGGCTTCTAGAAGAGTCCTGGTGGCCTCTAGAAGGGTCTGGGGGCTTTTAGAAGGGTCCTGGGGGGCTCTTGAAGGGTCTGGGTACTTTTAGACGGGTCCTGGGGGGCTCTAGAAGGTTCTGGGTGCTTTCAGAAGGGTCCTGGGTGTCTCTAGAAGGGTCTGGGGGCTTTTAGAACGGTCCTGGGGGGCTCTAGAAGGGTCAGGGTCTTTTGGAAGGGTCCTGGGGGGCTCTAGAAGGGTCTGGGGGCTTCTAGAAGAGTCCTGGTGGCCTCTAGAAGGGTCTGGGGGCTTTTAGAAGGGTCCTGGGGGGCTCTTGAAGGGTCTGGGTACTTTTAGACGGGTCCTGGGGGGGCTCTAGAAGGTTCTGGGTGCTTTCAGAAGGGTCCTGGGTGTCTCTAGAAGGGTCTGGGGGCTTTTAGAACGGTCCTGGGGGGCTCTAGAAGAGTCTGGGTGCTTTTAGAAGGGTCCTGGGCTGCTCTAGAAGGTTCTGGGGGCTTTCAGAAGGGTCCTGGGGGCCTCTAGAAGGGTCTGGTGCTCTTTTAGAAGGGTCCAGGGGGGCTCTAGAAGGGTTTGGTGGCTTTTAGAAGGGTCCTGGTGTGCTCTAGAAGGGTCTGGGGTCTTTTAGAAGGGTCCCTGGGGTGCTCTAGAAGGGGTCTGGGTGCTTTTATATGGTCCTGGGGTTCTCTAGAAGGGTCTGGGGGCTTTTAGAAGGGTCCGGGGAGGGTCTAGAAGTGTCTGCGGGCTTTTAGAAGGGTCCTGGGGAGCTCTAGAAGGGCCCTGGGGTGCTCTAGAATGGTCTGGGGGCCTTAAGAGGGGCCCTGGGTGCCTCTAGAAGGGTCTGGGGTCTTTGAGAAGGGTCCTGGGGCCCTCTAGAACGGCCTGGGGGCTTCTAGAAGGGTCCTGGGAGGGTCTAGAAGGGTCTGGGGGCTTTTAGAAGGGTCCTGGGGGGCTCTAGAAGGGTCTAGAGGCTTTTAGAAGGGTCCTGGGGGCCTCTAGAAGGGTCTGGGGGCTTTTAGAATTGTCCGGGGGGGCTCTAGAAGGGTCTGGGGACTTTTAGAAGGGTCCCTGGGGGGCTCTAGAAGGGTCTGGGGGCTTTTAGAAGAGTCCTGGGGGGATCTAGAAGGGTCTGGGGGCTTTAAGATGGGTCCTGGGGGGCTCTAGAAGGGTCTGGGGGCTTTTAGAAGGGTCCTTGGGTGTCTCTAGAAGGGTCTGGGGTCTTTTAGAAGGGACCTGGGAGACTCTAGAAGGGTCAGGGTCTTTTGGAAGGGTCCTGGGGGGCTCTAGAAGGGTCTGGGGGCTTCTAGAAGAGTCCTGGTGGCCTCTAGAAGGGTCTGGGGGCTTTTAGAAGGGTCCTGGGGGGCTCTTGAAGGGTCTGGGGTACTTTTAGACGGGTCCTGGGGGGCTCTAGAAGGTTCTGGGTGCTTTCAGAAGGGTCCTGGGTGTCTCTAGAAGGGTCTGGGGGCTTTTAGAACGGTCCTGGGGGGCTCTAGAAGAGTCTGGGTGCTTTTAGAAGGGTCCTGGGCTGCTCTAGAAGGTTCTGGGGGCTTTCAGAAGGGTCCTGGGGGCCTCTAGAAGGGTCTGTGCTCTTTTAGAAGGGTCCAGGGGGGCTCTAGAAGGGTTTTGGTGGCTTTTAGAAGGGTCCTGGTGTGCTCTAGAAGGGTCTGGGGTCTTTTAGAAGGGTCCTGGGGTGCTCTAGAAGGGACGGGGGGCCTTAAGAGGGGCCCTGGGGCCCTCTAGATGGGTCTGGGGGCTTTTAGAAAGGTCCTGGGGGGCTCTAGAAGGGGTCTGGGTGCTTTTATATGGTCCTGGGGTTCTCTAGAAGGGTCTGGGGGCTTTTAGAAGGGTCCGGGGAGGGTCTAGAAGTGTCTGCGGGGCTTTTAGAAGGGTCCTGGGGAGCTCTAGAAGGGCCCTGGGGTGCTCTAGAATGGTCTGGGGGCCTTAAGAGGGGCCCTGGGTGCCTCTAGAAGGGTCTGGGGTCTTTGAGAAGGGTCCTGGGGCCCTCTAGAACGGCCTGGGGGCTTCTAGAAGGGTCCTGGGAGGGTCTAGAAGGGTCTGGGGGCTTTTAGAAGGGTCCTGGGAGGCTCTAGAAGGGTCTGGAGGCTTTTAGAAGGGTCCGGGGGGGGCTCTAGAAGGGTCTGGGGGCTTTTAGAAGGATTCGGGGAGGGTCTAGAAGGGTCTGGGGGCTTTAGAAGGGTCCTGGGGGCCTCTAGAAGAGTCTGGGAGCTTTTAGAAGGGTCCGGGGTGCCTATAGAAGGATCTAGGGTCTTTAAGAAGGGTCCTGGGTACCTCTAGAAGGGTCTGGAGGCTTTTAGAAGGGTCCTGGGGGGCTCTAGAAGGGTCTAGAGGCTTTTAGAAGGGTCCTGGGGGCCTCTAGAAGGGTCTGGGGGCTTTTAGAATTGTCCGGGGGGGGCTCTAGAAGGGTCTGGGGACTTTTAGAAGGGTCCTGGGGGCCTCTAGAAGGGTCTGGGGGCTTTTAGAAGAGTCCTGGGGGGATCTAGAAGGGTCTGGGGGCTTTTAGAATGGTCCTTGGTGTCTCTAGAAGGGTCTGGGGTCTTTTAGAAGGGACCTGGGAGACTCTAGAAGGGTCTAGAGGCTTTTAGAAGGGTCCTGGGGGGCTCTAGAAGGGTCTGGGGGCTTCTAGAAGAGTCCTGGTGGCCTCTAGAAGGGTCTGGGGGCTTTTAGAAGGGTCCTGGGGGGCTCTTGAAGGGTCTGGTACTTTTAGACGGGTCCTGGGGGGCTCTAGAAGGTTCTGGGTGCTTTCAGAAGGGTCCTGGGTGTCTCTAGAAGGGTCTGGGGGCTTTTAGAACGGTCCTGGGGGGCTCTAGAAGAGTCTGGGTGCTTTTAGAAGGGTCCTGGGCTGCTCTAGAAGGTTCTGGGGGCTTTCAGAAGGGTCCTGGGGGCCTCTAGAAGGGTCTGTGTTCTTTTAGAAGGGTCCAGGGGGGCTCTAGAAGGGTTTGGTGGCTTTTAGAAGGGTCCTGGTGTGCTCTAGAAGGGTCTGGGGTCTTTTAGAAGGGTCCTGGGGTGCTCTAGAAGGGACGGGGGGCCTTAAGAGGGGCCCTGGGTGCCTCTAGAAGGGTCTGCTGGCTTTCAGAAGGGTCCTGGTGGGCTCTAGAAGGGTCTGGGGGCTTCTAGAAGGGTCCTGGAGGGTCTAGAAGGGTCTGGGGGCTTTTAGAAGGGTCCTGGGAGGCTCTAGAAGGGTCTGGAGGCTTTTAGAAGGGTCCTGGGGGGCTCTAGAAGGGTCTGGGGGCTTTTAGAAGGATTCAGGGAGGGTCTAGAAGGGTCTGGGGGCTTTAGAAGGGTCCTGGG
>JAUNZM010002913.1:0-17669 GCA_033459285.1 Clamator glandarius
ACTAAGTCCACGGCGGGCTGCCAGGTCTACCCGTTAGAGCAAGCCGCAGAGACTAAGTCCACGGCGGGCTGCCAGGTCTAGCCGCCTGCGCAAGCCGCAGAGACTAAGTCCACGGCGGGCTGCCAGGTCTACCCGCCTGCGCAAGCCGCAGAGACTAAGTCCACGGCGGGCTGCCAGGTCTAGCCGTTAGAGCAAGCAGCAGAGACTAAGTCCACGGCGGGCTGCCAGGTCTAGCCGCCTGCGGAAGCCGCAGAGACTAAGTCCACGGCGGGCTGCCAGGTCTACCCGCCTGCGGAAGCCGCAGAGACTAAGTCCACGGCGGGCTGCCAGGTCTAGCCGCCTGCGCAAGCCGCAGAGACTAAGTCCACGGCGGTCTGCCAGCTCTAGCCGTTAGAGCAAGCCGCAGAGACTAAGTCCACGGCGGGCTGTCAGGTCTAGCCGCCTGCACAAGCCGCAGAGACTAAGTCCACGGCGGGCTGCCAGGTCTAGCCGCCTGCGCAAGCCGCAGAGACTAAGTCCACGGCGGGCTGCCAGGTCTAGCCGCCTGCGCAAGCCGCAGAGACTAAGTCCACGGCGGGCTGCCAGGTCTACCCGTTAGAGCAAGCCGCAGAGACTAAGTCCACGGCGGGCTGCCAGGTCTAGCCGCCTGCGCAAGCCGCAGAGACTAAGTCCACGGCGGGCTGCCAGGTCTAGCCGCCTGCGCAAGCCGCAGAGACTAAGTCCACGGCGGGCTGCCAGGTCTACCCGCCTGCGGAAGCCGCAGAGACTAAGTCCACGGCGGGCTGCCAGGTCTACCCGCCTGCGGAAGCCGCAGAGACTAAGTCCACGGCGGGCTGCCAGGTCTAGCCGCCTGCGCAAGCCGCAGAGACTAAGTCCACGGCGGGCTGCCAGGTCTAGCCGCCTGCGCAAGCCGCAGAGACTAAGTCCACGGCGGGCTGCCAGGTCTACCCGGTTAGAGCAAGCCGCAGAGACTAAGTCCACGGCGGGCTGCCAGGTCTACCCGCCTGCGGAAGCCGCAGAGACTAAGTCCACGGCGGGCTGCCAGGTCTAGCCGCCTGCGCAAGCCGCAGAGACTAAGTCCACGGCGGGCTGCCAGTTCTACCCGTTAGAGCAAGCCGCAGAGACTAAGTCCACGGCGGGCTGCCAGGTCTAGCCGCCTGCGCAAGCCGCAGAGACTAAGTCCACGGCGGGGCTGCCAGGTCTAGCCGCCTGCGCAAGCCGCAGAGACTAAGTCCACGGCGGGGGTGCCAGGTCTAGCCGCCTGCGGCAAGCGCGCAGAGACTAAGTCCACGGCGGGCTGCCAGGTCTAGCCGCCTGCGCAAGCCGCAGAGACTAAGTCCACGGCGGGCTGCCAGGTCTACCCGTTAGAGCAAGCCGCAGAGACTAAGTCCACGGCGGGCTGCCAGGTCTAGCCGCCTGCGCAAGCCGCAGAGACTAAGTCCACGGCGCGCTGCCAGGTCTAGCCGCCTGCGCAAGCCGCAGAGACTAAGTCCACGGCGGGCTGCCAGGTCTAGCCGCCTGCGCAAGCCGCAGAGACTAAGTCACGGCGGGCTGCCAGGTCTAGCCGCCTGCGCAAGCCGCAGAGACTAAGTCCACGGCGGGCTGCCAAGTCTACCCGTTAGAGCAAGCCGCAGAGACTAAGTCCACGGCGGGCTGCCAGGTCTACCCGTTAGAGCAAGCCGCAGAGACTAAGTCCACGGCGGGCTGCCAGGTCTACCCGCCTGCGGAAGCCGCAGAGACTAAGTCCACGGCGGGCTGCCAGGTCTACCCCAGCACCCAGGGGAACGGACGGTGCGAAGGGAACGCTACACTCCCGCGGCGGAGGCCTGCTCCGTGGCAAACCGGCCGTCACGTCTACCCACCTCTAGGAAACCAGCGGGCGGCCAGGTCTACCCGCCACCGCAAGCCGCGGAAAGCAAGTCCACGGCGGGCGGCCACGTCTATCGAAGCTCATCGATCAGGGAAAAATAAAAGGGTACCGAGGCCCCCGCAGCCACGTTTCTCCTGGGACAGTAACGGCCACCACGCGGCAACCCACCGCCCAACCCCGTGGGGAGAACGGCGGGAGCGGTACGAACGACCAGGCAGCGTCCGGGGAGAGGGGTGCAACACCGGCTGGCACACCGGCAGAGCCGGCCCTGCCGAGAAGCCCCTCAGACGCGCCTGCCGAGACGAGCCTCGCTAAGCATCACCCACCGCTCCGAGACACCGAGCCCATCCGTGCCTGGCCAGCCGGGACCAGGGGAGAGCCGCGGCACGCTCGACTTCCCTTTTTCAGCGTTCGACAACGAGACCATCAGCCTGACACACGCCGCACCACCTCTTGCGCTCACCCCGCGGCGAACGAGTCACCCCGGTGCAGCGGCGAACAGAGAAAAGCGGAAAAACGAGAAAGCGGAAAAAAGAACCGGAGAGAGTGCAACCGGGAAAATGCAACTCCTCCGGCGGAGCGGCCGAAACGGATCGTGCGCAGCCCAACTTAGCCGCTCGTCAGCGGTGCACTCCGCTGCAAGTCACTGCTCGCCCCTATAGTATGTACAGGTGAGTCCGAGGGCGCCCTAGCTTCAAACTCGGAGAAGTCACCAGCGGAGGGGGCGCGCCAACGACGCCGCCTCTTACGAGGACATAACCGGAGGCACCGCAAGGCAGCGACCCCTTCGGTGAGAACCAGGAGCGGAGGCGGCCGCCAGGTCTACCCGCCTGCGCAAGCCGCAGAGACTAAGTCCACGGCGGGCTGCCAGGTCTACCCGCCTGCGGAAGCCGCAGAGACTAAGTCCACGGCGGGCTGCCAGGTCTAGCCGCCTGCGGAAGCCGCAGAGACTAAGTCCACGGCGGGCTGCCAGGTCTAGCCGCCTGCGCCAGCCGCAGAGACTAAGTCCACGGCGGGCTGCCAGGTCTAGCCGCCTGCGTAAGCCGCAGAGACTAAGTCCCACGGCGGGCTGCCAGGTCTAGCCGCCTGCGCAAGCCGCAGAGACTAAATCCACGGCGGGCTGCCAGGTCTACCCGTTAGAGCAAGCCGCAGAGACTAAGTCCACGGCGGGCTGCCAGGTCTAGCCGCCTGCGCAAGCCGCAGAGACTAAGTCCACGGCGGGCTGCCAGGTCTAGCCGCCTGCGGAAGCCGCAGAGACTAAGTCCACGGCGGGCTGCCAGGTCTAGCCGCCTGCGGAAGCCGCAGAGACTAAGTCCACGGCGGGCTGCCAGGTCTACTCGTTAGAGCAAGCCGCAGAGACTAAGTCCACGGCGGGCTGCCAGGTCTAGCCGCCTGCGCAAGCCGCAGAGACTAAGTCCACGGCGGGCTGCCAGGTCTACCCGTTAGAGCAAGCCGCAGAGACTAAGTCCACGGCGGGCTGCCAGGTCTAGCCGCCTGCGGAAGCCGCAGAGACTAAGTCCACGGCGGGCTGCCAGGTCTACCCGTTAGAGCAAGCCGCAGAGACTAAGTCCACGGCGGGCTGCCAGGTCTAGCCGCCTGCGGAAGCCGCAGAGACTAAATCCACGGCGGGCTGCCAGGTCTACCCGTTAGAGCAAGCCGCAGAGACTAAGTCCACGGCGGGCTGCCAGGTCTAGCCGCCTGCGCAAGCCGCAGAGACTAAGTCCACGGCGGGCTGCCAGGTCTAGCCGCCTGCGCCAGCCGCAGAGACTAAGTCCACGGCGCGCTGCCAGGTCTAGCCGCCTGCGCAAGCCGCAGAGACTAAGTCCACGGCGTGCTGCCAGGTCTAGCCGCCTGCGCAAGCCGCAGAGACTAAGTCCACGGCGGGCTGCCAGGTCTACCCGTTAGAGCAAGCAGCAGAGACTAAGTCCACGGCGGGCTGCCAGGTCTACCCGTTAGAGCAAGCCGCAGAGATTAAGTCCACGGCGGGCTGCCAGGTCTAGCCGCCTGCGGAAGCCGCAGAGACTAAGTCCACGGCGGGCTGCCAGGTCTAGCCGCCTGCGCCAGCCGCAGAGACTAAGTCCACGGCGGGCTGCCAGGTCTACCCGTTAGAGCAAGCAGCAGAGACTAAGTCCACGGCGGGCTGCCAGGTCTAGCCGCCTGCGGAAGCCGCAGAGACTAAGTCCACGGCGGGCTGCCAGGTCTACCCGTTAGCGCAAGCAGCAGAGACTAAGTCCACGGCGGGCTGCCAGGTCTAGCCGCCTGCGCAAGCCGCAGAGACTAAGTCCACGGCGGGCTGCCAGGTCTAGCCGCCTGCGGAAGCCGCAGAGACTAAGTCCACGGCGGGCTGCCAGGTCTAGCCGCCTGCGCCAGCCGCAGAGACTAAGTCCACGGCGGGCTGCCAGGTCTAGCCGCCTGCGGAAGCCGCAGAGACTAAATCCACGGCGGGCTGCCAGGTCTACCCGTTAGAGCAAGCCGCAGAGACTAAGTCCACGGCGGGCTGCCAGGTCTAGCCGCCTGCGCAAGCCGCAGAGACTAAGTCCACGGCGGGCTGCCAGGTCTAGCCGCCTCCGCCAGCCGCAGAGACTAAGTCCACGGCGGGCTGCCAGGTCTAGCCGCCTGCGCAAGCCGCAGAGACTAAGTCCACGGCGGGCTGCCAGGTCTACCCGTTAGAGCAAGCCGCAGAGACTAAGTCCACGGCGGGCTGCCAGGTCTAGCCGCCTGCGCAAGCCGCAGAGACTAAGTCCACGGCGGGCTGCCAGGTCTAGCCGCCTGCGCCAGCCGCAGAGACTAAGTCCACGGCGGGCTGCCAGGTCTAGCCGCCTGCGTAAGCCGCAGAGACTAAGTCCACGGCGGGCTGCCAGGTCTAGCCGCCTGCGCAAGCCGCAGAGACTAAATCCACGGCGGGCTGCCAGGTCTACCCGTTAGAGCAAGCCGCAGAGACTAAGTCCACGGCGGGCTGCCAGGTCTAGCCGCCTGCGCAAGCCGCAGAGACTAAGTCCACGGCGGGCTGCCAGGTCTAGCCGCCTGCGGAAGCCGCAGAGACTAAGTCCACGGCGGGCTGCCAGGTCTAGCCGCCTGCGGAAGCCGCAGAGACTAAGTCCACGGCGGGCTGCCAGGTCTACTCGTTAGAGCAAGCCGCAGAGACTAAGTCCACGGCGGGCTGCCAGGTCTAGCCGCCTGCGCAAGCCGCAGAGACTAAGTCCACGGCGGGCTGCCAGGTCTACCCGTTAGAGCAAGCCGCAGAGACTAAGTCCACGGCGGGCTGCCAGGTCTAGCCGCCTGCGCAAGCCGCAGAGACTAAGTCCACGGCGGGCTGCCAGGTCTAGCCGCCTGCGCCAGCCGCAGAGACTAAGTCCACGGCGGGCTGCCAGGTCTACCCGTTAGAGCAAGCAGCAGAGACTAAGTCCACGGCGGGCTGCCAGGTCTAGCCGCCTGCGGAAGCCGCAGAGACTAAGTCCACGGCGGGCTGCCAGGTCTACCCGTTAGCGCAAGCAGCAGAGACTAAGTCCACGGCGGGCTGCCAGGTCTAGCCGCCTGCGCAAGCCGCAGAGACTAAGTCCACGGCGGGCTGCCAGGTCTAGCCGCCTGCGGAAGCCGCAGAGACTAAGTCCACGGCGGGCTGCCAGGTCTACCCGCCTGCGCCAGCCGCAGAGACTAAGTCCACGGCGGGCTGCCAGGTCTACCCGTTAGAGCAAGCCGCAGAGACTAAGTCCACGGCGGGCTGCCAGGTCTAGCCGCCTGCGCAAGCCGCAGAGACTAAGTCCACGGCGGGCTGCCAGGTCTACCCGTTAGAGCAAGCCGCAGAGACTAAGTCCACGGCGGGCTGCCAGGTCTAGCCGCCTGCGGAAGCCGCAGAGACTAAATCCACGGCGGGCTGCCAGGTCTACCCGTTAGAGCAAGCCGCAGAGACTAAGTCCACGGCGGGCTGCCAGGTCTAGCCGCCTGCGCAAGCCGCAGAGACTAAGTCCACGGCGGGCTGCCAGGTCTAGCCGCCTGCGCCAGCCGCAGAGACTAAGTCCACGGCGCGCTGCCAGGTCTAGCCGCCTGCGCAAGCCGCAGAGACTAAGTCCACGGCGTGCTGCCAGGTCTACCCGTTAGAGCAAGCCGCAGAGACTAAGTCCACGGCGGGCTGCCAGGTCTAGCCGCCTGCGCAAGCCGCAGAGACTAAGTCCACGGCGGGCTGCCAGGTCTAGCCGCCTGCGCAAGCCGCAGAGACTAAGTCCACGGCGGGCTGCCAGGTCTACCCGTTAGAGCAAGCCGCAGAGACTAAGTCCACGGCGGGCTGCCAGGTCTAGCCGCCTGCGCAAGCCGCAGAGACTAAATCCACGGCGGGCTGCCAGGTCTACCCGTTAGAGCAAGCCGCAGAGACTAAGTCCACGGCGGGCTGCCAGGTCTAGCCGCCTGCGGAAGCCGCAGAGACTAAGTCCACGGCGGGCTGCCAGGTCTAGCCGCCTGCGCCAGCCGCAGAGACTAAGTCCACGGCGCGCTGCCAGGTCTAGCCGCCTGCGCAAGCCGCAGAGACTAAGTCCACGGCGTGCTGCCAGGTCTAGCCGCCTGCGCAAGCCGCAGAGACTAAGTCCACGGCGGGCTGCCAGGTCTACCCGTTAGAGCAAGCAGCAGAGACTAAGTCCACGGCGGGCTGCCAGGTCTACCCGTTAGAGCAAGCCGCAGAGACTAAGTCCACGGCGGGCTGCCAGGTCTAGCCGCCTGCGCAAGCCGCAGAGACTAAGTCCACGGCGGGCTGCCAGGTCTAGCCGCCTGCGGAAGCCGCAGAGACTAAGTCCACGGCGGGCTGCCAGGTCTAGCCGCCTGCGGAAGCCGCAGAGACTAAGTCCACGGCGGGCTGCCAGGTCTACTCGTTAGAGCAAGCCGCAGAGACTAAGTCCACGGCGGGCTGCCAGGTCTAGCCGCCTGCGCAAGCCGCAGAGACTAAGTCCACGGCGGGCTGCCAGGTCTACCCGTTAGAGCAAGCCGCAGAGACTAAGTCCACGGCGGGCTGCCAGGTCTAGCCGCCTGCGGAAGCCGCAGAGACTAAGTCCACGGCGGGCTGCCAGGTCTAGCCGCCTGCGCCAGCCGCAGAGACTAAGTCCACGGCGGGCTGCCAGGTCTACCCGTTAGAGCAAGCAGCAGAGACTAAGTCCACGGCGGGCTGCCAGGTCTAGCCGCCTGCGGAAGCCGCAGAGACTAAGTCCACGGCGGGCTGCCAGGTCTACCCGTTAGCGCAAGCAGCAGAGACTAAGTCCACGGCGGGCTGCCAGGTCTAGCCGCCTGCGCAAGCCGCAGAGACTAAGTCCACGGCGGGCTGCCAGGTCTAGCCGCCTGCGGAAGCCGCAGAGACTAAGTCCACGGCGGGCTGCCAGGTCTACCCGCCTGCGCCAGCCGCAGAGACTAAGTCCACGGCGGGCTGCCAGGTCTACCCGTTAGAGCAAGCCGCAGAGACTAAGTCCACGGCGGGCTGCCAGGTCTAGCCGCCTGCGCAAGCCGCAGAGACTAAATCCACGGCGGGCTGCCAGGTCTACCCGTTAGAGCAAGCCGCAGAGACTAAGTCCACGGCGGGCTGCCAGGTCTAGCCGCCTGCGCAAGCCGCAGAGACTAAGTCCACGGCGGGCTGCCAGGTCTAGCCGCCTGCGCCAGCCGCAGAGACTAAGTCCACGGCGCGCTGCCAGGTCTAGCCGCCTGCGCAAGCCGCAGAGACTAAGTCCACGGCGTGCTGCCAGGTCTAGCCGCCTGCGCAAGCCGCAGAGACTAAGTCCACGGCGGGCTGCCAGGTCTACCCGTTAGAGCAAGCAGCAGAGACTAAGTCCACGGCGGGCTGCCAGGTCTACCCGTTAGAGCAAGCCGCAGAGACTAAGTCCACGGCGGGCTGCCAGGTCTAGCCGCCTGCGCAAGCCGCAGAGACTAAGTCCACGGCGGGCTGCCAGGTCTAGCCGCCTGCGCAAGCCGCAGAGACTAAGTCCACGGCGGGCTGCCAGGTCTACCCGTTAGAGCAAGCCGCAGAGACTAAGTCCACGGCGGGCTGCCAGGTCTAGCCGCCTGCGGAAGCCGCAGAGACTAAATCCACGGCGGGCTGCCAGGTCTACCCGTTAGAGCAAGCCGCAGAGACTAAGTCCACGGCGGGCTGCCAGGTCTAGCCGCCTGCGCAAGCCGCAGAGACTAAGTCCACGGCGGGCTGCCAGGTCTAGCCGCCTGCGCCAGCCGCAGAGACTAAGTCCACGGCGCGCTGCCAGGTCTAGCCGCCTGCGCAAGCCGCAGAGACTAAGTCCACGGCGTGCTGCCAGGTCTAGCCGCCTGCGCAAGCCGCAGAGACTAAGTCCACGGCGGGCTGCCAGGTCTACCCGTTAGAGCAAGCAGCAGAGACTAAGTCCACGGCGGGCTGCCAGGTCTACCCGTTAGAGGAAGCCGCAGAGACTAAGTCCACGGCGGGCTGCCAGGTCTAGCCGCCTGCGCAAGCCGCAGAGACTAAGTCCACGGCGGGCTGCCAGGTCTAGCCGCCTGCGGAAGCCGCAGAGACTAAGTCCACGGCGGGCTGCCAGGTCTAGCCGCCTGCGGAAGCCGCAGAGACTAAGTCCACGGCGGGCTGCCAGGTCTAGCCGCCTGCGGAAGCCGCAGAGACTAAGTCCACGGCGGGCTGCCAGGTCTACCCGCCTGCGGAAGCCGCAGAGACTAAGTCCACGGCGGGCTGCCAGGTCTAGCCGCCTGCGCAAGCCGCAGAGACTAAGTCCACGGCGGGCTGCCAGGTCTAGCCGCCTGCGGAAGCCGCAGAGACTAAGTCCACGGCGGGCTGCCAGGTCTAGCCGCCTGCGCCAGCCGCAGAGACTAAGTCCACGGCGGGCTGCCAGGTCTACCCGTTAGAGCAAGCCGCAGAGACTAAGTCCACGGCGGGCTGCCAGGTCTAGCCGCCTGCGGAAGCCGCAGAGACTAAATCCACGGCGGGCTGCCAGGTCTACCCGTTAGAGCAAGCCGCAGAGACTAAGTCCACGGCGGGCTGCCAGGTCTAGCCGCCTGCGCAAGCCGCAGAGACTAAGTCCACGGCGGGCTGCCAGGTCTAGCCGCCTCCGCCAGCCGCAGAGACTAAGTCCACGGCGGGCTGCCAGGTCTAGCCGCCTGCGGAAGCCGCAGAGACTAAGTCCACGGCGGGCTGCCAGGTCTACCCGTTAGAGCAAGCCGCAGAGACTAAGTCCACGGCGGGCTGCCAGGTCTAGCCGCCTGCGCAAGCCGCAGAGACTAAATCCACGGCGGGCTGCCAGGTCTACCCGTTAGAGCAAGCCGCAGAGACTAAGTCCACGGCGGGCTGCCAGGTCTAGCCGCCTGCGCCAGCCGCAGAGACTAAGTCCACGGCGGGCTGCCAGGTCTAGCCGCCTGCGCAAGCCGCAGAAACGAAGTCCACGGCGGGCTGCCAGGTCTAGCCCAGCACCCAGGGGAACGGACGGTGCGAAGGGAACGCTACACTCCCGCAGCGGAGGCCTGCTCCGTGGCAAACCGGCCGTCACGTCTACCCACCTCTAGGAAACCAACGGGCGGCCAGGTCTACCCGCCACCGCAAGCCGCGGAATGCAAGTCCACGGCGGGCTGCCAGGTCTAGCCGACTGCGCAAGCCGCAGAGACTAAGTCCACGGCGGGCTGCCAGGTCTAGCCGCCTGCGCAAGCCGCAGAGACTAAGTCCACGGCGGGCTGCCAGGTCTACCCGTTAGAGCAAGCCGCAGAGACTAAGTCCACGGCGGGCTGCCAGGTCTAGCCGCCTGCGGAAGCCGCAGAGACTAAATCCACGGCGGGCTGCCAGGTCTACCCGTTAGAGCAAGCCGCAGAGACTAAGTCCACGGCGGGCTGCTAGGTCTAGCCGCCTGCGCAAGCCGCAGAGACTAAGTCCACGGCGGGCTGCCAGGTCTAGCCGCCTGCGCCAGCCGCAGAGACTAAGTCCACGGCGCGCTGCCAGGTCTAGCCGCCTGCGCAAGCCGCAGAGACTAAGTCCACGGCGTGCTGCCAGGTCTAGCCGCCTGCGCAAGCCGCAGAGACTAAGTCCACGGCGGGCTGCCAGGTCTACCCGTTAGAGCAAGCCGCAGAGACTAAGTCCACGGCGGGCTGCCAGGTCTAGCCGCCTGCGCAAGCCGCAGAGACTAAGTCCACGGCGGGCTGCCAGGTCTAGCCGCCTGCGGAAGCCGCAGAGACTAAGTCATCGGCTGGCTGCCAGGTCTAGCCGCCTGCGGAAGCCGCAGAGACTAAGTCCACGGCGGGCTGCCAGGTCTAGCCGCCTGCGCAAGCCGCAGAGACTAAGTCCACGGCGGGCTGCCAGGTCTACCCGTTAGAGCAAGCCGCAGAGACTAAGTCCACGGTGGGCTGCCAGGTCTAGCCGCCTGCGCAAGCCGCAGAGACTAAGTCCACGGCGGGCTGCCAGGTCTAGCCGCCTGCGCCAGCCGCAGAGACTAAGTCCACGGCGGGCTGCCAGGTCTACCCGTTAGAGCAAGCAGCAGAGACTAAGTCCACGGCGGGCTGCCAGGTCTAGCCGCCTGCGGAAGCCGCAGAGACTAAGTCCACGGCGGGCTGCCAGGTCTACCCGTTAGCGCAAGCAGCAGAGACTAAGTCCACGGCGGGCTGCCAGGTCTAGCCGCCTGCGCAAGCCGCAGAGACTAAGTCCACGGCGGGCTGCCAGGTCTAGCCGCCTGCGGAAGCCGCAGAGACTAAGTCCACGGCGGGCTGCCAGGTCTAGCCGCCTGCGCCAGCCGCAGAGACTAAGTCCACGGCGGGCTGCCAGGTCAACCCGTTAGAGCAAGCCGCAGAGACTAAGTCCACGGCGGGCTGCCAGGTCTAGCCGCCTGCGGAAGCCGCAGAGACTAAATCCACGGCGGGCTGCCAGGTCTACCCGTTAGAGCAAGCCGCAGAGACTAAGTCCACGGCGGGCTGCCAGGTCTAGCCGCCTGCGCAAGCCGCAGAGACTAAGTCCAATGCGGGCTGCCAGGTCTAGCCGCCTCCGCCAGCCGCAGAGACTAAGTCCACGGCGGGCTGCCAGGTCTAGCCGCCTGCGCAAGCCGCAGAGACTAAATCCACGGCGGGCTGCCAGGTCTACCCGTTAGAGCAAGCCGCAGAGACTAAGTCCACGGCGGGCTGCCAGGTCTAGCCGCCTGCGCCAGCCGCAGAGACTAAGTCCACGGCGGGCTGCCAGGTCTAGCCGCCTGCGCAAGCCGCAGAAACGAAGTCCACGGCCGGCTGCCAGGTCTAGCCCAGCACCCAGGGGAATGGACGGTGCGAAGGGAACGCTACACTCCCGCAGCGGAGGCCTGCTCCGTGGCAAACCGGCCGTCACGTCTACCCACCTCTAGGAAACCAACGGGCGGCCAGGTCTACCCGCCACCGCAAGCCGCGGAATGCAAGTCCACGGCGGGCTGCCAGGTCTAGCCGCCTGCGCAAGCCGCAGAGACTAAGTCCACGGCGGGCTGCCAGGTCTAGCCGCCTGCGCAAGCCGCAGAGACTAAGTCCACGGCGGGCTGCCAGGTCTACCCGTTAGAGCAAGCCGCAGAGACTAAGTCCACGGCGGGCTGCCAGGTCTAGCCGCCTGCGGAAGCCGCAGAGACTAAATCCACGGCGGGCTGCCAGGTCTACCCGTTAGAGCAAGCCGCAGAGACTAAGTCCACGGCGGGCTGCCAGGTCTAGCCGCCTGCGCAAGCCGCAGAGACTAAGTCCACGGCGGGCTGCCAGGTCTAGCCGCCTGCGCCAGCCGCAGAGACTAATCCACGGCGCGCTGCCAGGTCTAGCCGCCTGCGCAAGCCGCAGAGACTAAGTCCACGGCGTGCTGCCAGGTCTAGCCGCCTGCGCAAGCCGCAGAGACTAAGTCCACGGCGGGCTGCCAGGTCTACCCGTTAGAGCAAGCAGCAGAGACTAAGTCCACGGCGGGCTGCCAGGTCTACCCGTTAGAGCAAGCCGCAGAGACTAAGTCCACGGCGGGCTGCCAGGTCTAGCCGCCTGCGCAAGCCGCAGAGACTAAGTCCACGGCGGGCTGCCAGGTCTAGCCGCCTGCGGAAGCCGCAGAGACTAAGTCCACGGCGGGCTGCCAGGTCTAGCCGCCTGCGGAAGCCGCAGAGACTAAGTCCACGGCGGGCTGCCAGGTCTAGCCGCCTGCGCAAGCCGCAGAGACTAAGTCCACGGCGGGCTGCCAGGTCTACCCGTTAGAGCAAGCCGCAGAGACTAAGTCCACGGCGGGCTGCCAGGTCTAGCCGCCTGCGCAAGCCGCAGAGACTAAGTCCACGGCGGGCTGCCAGGTCTAGCCGCCTGCGCCAGCCGCAGAGACTAAGTCCACGGCGGGCTGCCAGGTCTACCCGTTAGCGCAAGCAGCAGAGACTAAGTCCACGGCGGGCTGCCAGGTCTAGCCGCCTGCGCAAGCCGCAGAGACTAAGTCCACGGCGGGCTGCCAGGTCTAGCCGCCTGCGGAAGCCGCAGAGACTAAGTCCACGGCGGGCTGCCAGGTCTAGCCGCCTGCGCCAGCCGCAGAGACTAAGTCCACGGCGGGCTGCCAGGTCTACCCGTTAGAGCAAGCCGCAGAGACTAAGTCCACGGCGGGCTGCCAGGTCTAGCCGCCTGCGGAAGCCGCAGAGACTAAATCCACGGCGGGCTGCCAGGTCTACCCGTTAGAGCAAGCCGCAGAGACTAAGTCCACGGCGGGCTGCCAGGTCTAGCCGCCTGCGCAAGCCGCAGAGACTAAGTCCACGGCGGGCTGCCAGGTCTAGCCGCCTCCGCCAGCCGCAGAGACTAAGTCCACGGCGGGCTGCCAGGTCTAGCCGCCTGCGGAAGCCGCAGAGACTAAGTCCACGGCGGGCTGCCAGGTCTACCCGTTAGAGCAAGCCGCAGAGACTAAGTCCACAGCGGGCTGCCAGGTCTAGCCGCCTGCGCAAGCCGCAGAGACTAAGTCCACGGCGGGCTGCCAGGTCTACCCGTTAGAGCAAGCCGCAGAGACTAAGTCCACGGCGGGCTGCCAGGTCTAGCCGCCTGCGGAAGCCGCAGAGACTAAGTCCACGGCGGGCTGCCAGGTCTACCCGTTAGAGCAAGCCGCAGAGACTAAGTCCACGGCGGGCTGCCAGGTCTACCCGCCTGCGCCAGCCGCAGAGACTAAGTCCACGGCGGGCTCCCAGGTCTACCCGTTAGAGCAAGCCGCAGAGACTAAGTCCACGGCGTGCTGCCAGGTCTACCCGCCTGCGCAAGCCGCAGAGACTAAGTCCACGGCGGGCTGCCAGGTCTAGCCGCCTGCGCAAGCCGCAGAGACTAAGTCCACGGCGGGCTGCCAGGTCTAGCCGTCTGCGCAAGCCGCAGAGACTAAGTCCACGGCGGGCTGCCAGGTCTAGCCGCCTGCGGAAGCCGCAGAGACTAAGTCCACGGCGGGCTGCCAGGTCTAGCCGCCTGCGCAAGCCGCAGAGACTAAGTCCACGGCGGGCTGCCAGGTCTACCCGTTAGAGCAAGCCGCAGAGACTAAGTCCACGGCGGGCTGCCAGGTCTAGCCGCCTGCGCAAGCCGCAGAGACTAAGTCCACGGCGGGCTGCCAGGTCTAGCCGCCTGCGCCAGCCGCAGAGACTAAGTCCACGGCGGGCTGCCAGGTCTACCCGTTAGCGCAAGCAGCAGAGACTAAGTCCACGGCGGGCTGCCAGGTCTAGCCGCCTGCGCAAGCCGCAGAGACTAAGTCCACGGCGGGCTGCCAGGTCTAGCCGCCTGCGGAAGCCGCAGAGACTAAGTCCACGGCGGGCTGCCAGGTCTAGCCGCCTGCGCCAGCCGCAGAGACTAAGTCCACGGCGGGCTGCCAGGTCTACCCGTTAGAGCAAGCCGCAGAGACTAAGTCCACGGCGGGCTGCCAGGTCTAGCCGCCTGCGGAAGCCGCAGAGACTAAATCCACGGCGGGCTGCCAGGTCTACCCGTTAGAGCAAGCCGCAGAGACTAAGTCCACGGCGGGCTGCCAGGTCTAGCCGCCTGCGCAAGCCGCAGAGACTAAGTCCACGGCGGGCTGCCAGGTCTAGCCGCCTCCGCCAGCCGCAGAGACTAAGTCCACGGCGGGCTGCCAGGTCTAGCCGCCTGCGGAAGCCGCAGAGACTAAGTCCACGGCGGGCTGCCAGGTCTACCCGTTAGAGCAAGCCGCAGAGACTAAGTCCACAGCGGGCTGCCAGGTCTAGCCGCCTGCGCAAGCCGCAGAGACTAAGTCCACGGCGGGCTGCCAGGTCTACCCGTTAGAGCAAGCCGCAGAGACTAAGTCCACGGCGGGCTGCCAGGTCTAGCCGCCTGCGGAAGCCGCAGAGACTAAGTCCACGGCGGGCTGCCAGGTCTACCCGTTAGAGCAAGCCGCAGAGACTAAGTCCACGGCGGGCTGCCAGGTCTACCCGCCTGCGCCAGCCGCAGAGACTAAGTCCACGGCGGGCTGCCAGGTCTACCCGTTAGAGCAAGCCGCAGAGACTAAGTCCACGGCGTGCTGCCAGGTCTACCCGCCTGCGCAAGCCGCAGAGACTAAGTCCACGGCGGGCTGCCAGGTCTAGCCGCCTGCGCAAGCCGCAGAGACTAAGTCCACGGCGGGCTGCCAGGTCTAGCCGTCTGCGCAAGCCGCAGAGACTAAGTCCACGGCGGGCTGTCAGGTCTAGCCTCCTGCGCAAGCCGCAGAGACTAAGTCCACGGCGGGCTGCCAGGTCTAGCCGCCTGCGCAAGCCGCAGAGACTAAGTCCACGGCGGGCTGCCAGGTCTACCCGTTAGAGCAAGCCGCAGAGACTAAGTCCACGGCGGGCTGCCAGGTCTACCCGCCTGCGGAAGCCGCAGAGACTAAGTCCACGGCGGGCTGTCAGGTCTAGCCTCCTGCGCAAGCCGCAGAGACTAAGTCCACGGCGGGCTGCCAGGTCTAGCCGCCTGCGCAAGCCGCAGAGACTAAGTCCACGGCGGGCTGCCAGGTCTACCCGTTAGAGCAAGCCGCAGAGACTAAGTCCACGGCGGGCTGCCAGGTCTACCCGCCTGCGGAAGCCGCAGAGACTAAGTCCACGGCGGGCTGCCAGGTCTAGCCGCCTGCGCAAGCCGCAGAGACTAAGTCCACGGCGGGCTGCCAGGTCTACCCGCCTGCGGAAGCCGCAGAGACTAAGTCCACGGCGGGCTGCCAGGTCTACCCGCCTGCGGAGCCGCAGAGACTAAGTCCACGGCGGGCTGCCAGGTCTACCCGCCTGCGGAAGCCGCAGAGACTAAGTCCACGGCGGGCTGCCAGGTCTACCCGCCTGCGGAAGCCGCAGAGACTAAGTCCACGGCGGGCTGCCAGGTCTACCCGCCTGCGGAAGCCGCAGAGACTAAGTCCACGGCGGGCTGCCAGGTCTACCCGCCTGCGGAAGCCGCAGAGACTAAGTCCACGGCGGGCTGCCAGGTCTACCCGCCTGCGGAAGCCGCAGAGACTAAGTCCACGGCGGGCTGCCAGGTCTACCCGCCTGCGGAAGCCGCAGAGACTAAGTCCACGGCGGGCTGCCAGGTCTACCCGCCTGCGGAAGCCGCAGAGACTAAGTCCACGGCGGGCTGCCAGGTCTACCCGCCTGCGGAAGCCGCAGAGACTAAGTCCACGGCGGGCTGCCAGGTCTACCCGCCTGCGGAAGCCGCAGAGACTAAGTCCACGGCGGGCTGCCAGGTCTACCCGCCTGCGGAAGCCGCAGAGACTAAGTCCACGGCGGGCTGCCAGGTCTACCCGCCTGCGGAAGCCGCAGAGACTAAGTCCACGGCGGGCTGCCAGGTCTACCCGCCTGCGGAAGCCGCAGAGACTAAGTCCACGGCGGGCTGCCAGGTCTACCCGCCTGCGGAAGCCGCAGAGACTAAGTCCACGGCGGGCTGCCAGGTCTACCCGCCTGCGGAAGCCGCAGACACTAAGTCCACGGCGGGCTGCCAGGTCTACCCGCCTGCGGAAGCCGCAGAGACTAAGTCCACGGCGGGCTGCCAGGTCTACCCGCCTGCGCCAGCCGCAGAGACTAAGTCCACGGCGGGCTGCCAGGTCTATCCGCCTGCGGAAGCCGCAGAGACTAAGTCCACGGCGGGCTGCCAGGTCTACCCGTTAGCGCAAGCAGCAGAGACTAAGTCCACGGCGGGCTGCCAGGTCTAGCCGCCTGCGCAAGCCGCAGAGACTAAGTCCACGGCGGGCTGCCAGGTCTAGCCGCCTCGCGGAAGCCGCAGAGACTAAGTCCACGGCGGGCTGCCAGGTCTAGCCGCCTGCGCCAGCCGCAGAGACTAAGTCCACGGCGGGCTGCCAGGTCTACCCGTTAGAGCAAGCCGCAGAGACTAAGTCCACGGCGGGCTGCCAGGTCTAGCCGCCTGCGGAAGCCGCAGAGACTAAATCCACGGCGGGCTGCCAGGTCTACCCGTTAGAGCAAGCCGCAGAGACTAAGTCCACGGCGGGCTGCCAGGTCTAGCCGCCTGCGCAAGCCGCAGAGACTAAGTCCACGGCGGGCTGCCAGGTCTAGCCGCCTCCGCCAGCCGCAGAGACTAAGTCCACGGCGGGCTGCCAGGTCTAGCCGCCTGCGGAAGCCGCAGAGACTAAGTCCACGGCGGGCTGCCAGGTCTACCCGTTAGAGCAAGCCGCAGAGACTAAGTCCACAGCGGGCTGCCAGGTCTAGCCGCCTGCGCAAGCCGCAGAGACTAAGTCCACGGCGGGCTGCCAGGTCTACCCGTTAGAGCAAGCCGCAGAGACTAAGTCCACGGCGGGCTGCCAGGTCTACCCGCCTGCGGAAGCCGCAGAGACTAAGTCCACGGCGGGCTGTCAGGTCTAGCCTCCTGCGCAAGCCGCAGAGACTAAGTCCACGGCGGGCTGCCAGGTCTAGCCCGCCTGCGCAAGCCGCAGAGGACTAAGTCCACGGCGGGCTGCCAGGTCTACCCGCTAGAGCAAGCCGCAGAGACTAAGTCCACGGCGGGCTGCCAGGTCTACCCGCCTGCGGAAGCCGCAGAGACTAAGTCCACGGCGGGCTGCCAGGTCTAGCCGCCTGCGGCAAGCCGCAGAGACTAAGTCCACGGCGGGCTGCCAGGTCTACCCGCCTGCGGAAGCCGCAGAGACTAAGTCCACGGCGGGCTGCCAGGTCTACCCGCCTGCGGAAGCCGCAGAGACTAAGTCCACGGCGGGCTGCCAGGTCTACCCGCCTGCGGAAGCCGCAGAGACTAAGTCCACGGCGGGCTGCCAGGTCTACCCGCCTCGCCTGACGCGAAGCCGCAGAGACTAAGTCCACGGCGGGCTGCCAGGTCTACCCGCCTGCGGAAGCCGCAGAGACTAAGTCCACGGCGGGCTGCCAGGTCTACCCGCCTGCGGAAGCCGCAGAGACTAAGTCCACGGCGGGCTGCCAGGTCTACCCGCCTGCGGAAGCCGCAGAGACTAAGTCCACGGCGGGCTGCCAGGTCTACCCGCCTGCGGAAGCCGCAGAGACTAAGTCCACGGCGGGCTGCCAGGTCTACCCGCCTGCGGAAGCCGCAGAGACTAAGTCCACGGCGGGCTGCCAGGTCTACCCGCCTGCGGAAGCCGCAGAGACTAAGTCCACGGCGGGCTGCCAGGTCTACCCGCCTGCGGAAGCCGCAGAGACTAAGTCCACGGCGGGCTGCCAGGTCTACCCGCCCTGCGGAAGCCGCAGAGACTAAGTCCACGGCGGGCTGCCAGGTCTACCCGCCTGCGGAAGCCGCAGAGACTAAGTCCACGGCGGGCTGCCAGGTCTACCCGCCTGCGGAAGCCGCAGAGACTAAGTCCACGGCGGGCTGCCAGGTCTACCCGCCTGCGGAAGCCGCAGAGCACTAAGTCCACGGCGGGCTGCCAGGTCTACCCGCCTGCGGAAGCCGCAGACAC
>JAUNZM010002914.1:0-21524 GCA_033459285.1 Clamator glandarius
GGGTTGGTACTAGGCTGGAGTGGAAGAATGCTCAGAAGAATCCTAGAAAAAAGAATGCTTCAGATGTGATAAATAGGATCATTCCATATCGTAGGCCTTTTTGTACGGTAGGTGTGTGATGGCCTTGGAAAGTGGCTTCTCGTACAATGTCTCGTCATCATTGAATTATGATTAGGATTGTGGTTGTTAGTCCTAGGATTAGGAGTTGTGAGGAATTGTGGTGGAACCATATGATTAGGCCGGATGTGGTGAGTAGGGCGGCAATTGCTCCGAAAATGGGTCATGGGCTTGGGTCTACTATGTGGTATGAGTGTGCTTGGTGGGCCATTAGATGTTTTCTTGTAAGTAAAGGCTTAATAGGAGGACGAAGACGTAGGCTTGGATTATGGCTACTGCGATTTCTAAAATAGTAAGTAGTATTAATACTATGGCAGTGATGGCGGATACGGCTGGTAATATTGGAAGGAGAACGGAGGTAGCTGTAGAGATAAGTTGAATTAGTAGGTGTCCTGCAGTTAGATTAGCTGTTAGTCGTACTCCTAAGGCTAGGGGGCGGATTAGGAGGCTGATGGTTTCGATTAGGATTAATGCTGGGATGAGTGGAGTGGGTGTGCCTTCTGGCAGAAGATGGCCTAGGGATGTTGAGGGCTGGTTCCGCAGGCCTGTGAGGAGAGTGGCTAGTCAGAGGGGGGAAAGCTAGGGCTATGTTTATGGATAGTTGGGTGGTTGGAGTGAATGTGTATGGTAGAAGGCCTAGTAAGTTGATTAAGAGGAGTAGGGCTATTAGGGAGGTTAGGGTTAGAGCTCATTTATGTCCGTTTTTGTTTAGTGGAATTATTAGTTGTTTTGTAACGAGGTTAAGTATTCATGTTTGTACTGTATGGAGACGGTTAGTGATCCATCGGTTGTTGGGTGATGGGATTAATAGTGCGGGGAATAGTGTTGAAATGAGGATAAGTGGGATGCCTATAAGGTATGGGGATGCAAATTGGTCGAAGAAGCTTAGGTTCATGGTCAGGCTCATGGGGTAGTTTTATGAGGTAGAATGGATTTAGTGGAAGGGGAGTTGGTTTGGAGGAATGATAGGACTTTTGGTTGAATGGTTAAGAGGAATGTGAATCAGGTTAGTAGTATGATGAAGAACCATGGGTTTGGGTTTAGTTGTGGCATACCATTAAGGAGGAGGTAGGTCCTCTTTCTCTAGCTTAAAAGGCTAGTGCTGTGACATAGCTTCTTAATGATTAGGATGATAGAAGTGAGGATCAGTTTTCGAAGTGGGGTAGTGGGGTTGATTCAACTACGATTGGCATATAGCTGTGGTTGGCGCCGCAGATTTCTGAGCATTGGCCGTAGAAGATTCCGGGGCGGGTGGTGATGAATGATGTTTGGTTTAGTCGGCCTGGAATGGCGTCTGTTTTTACTCCTAGTGTTGGTACGGCTCAGGAGTGGAGGACATCATTGGCGGTTACGATGATACGTACGTGTGATTCTATTGGGATGATGATTCGATGGTCAACTTCTAGTAGTCGGAAGTGGCCTGAGGGAAGTTCTGTTGAGGGGATTATATATGAGTCGAATGTAAGGTCTTTGAAGTCTGTGTACTCGTAGGATCAATATCATTGGTGACCGATGGCTTTTAGTGTCAAATCAGGTTCGTCGATTTCGTCTATTATGTAAAGGATTTGTAGGGATGGGAGGGCGAGCAAGATAAGTACAATAGCTGGTAGGATTGTTCAGATTAATTCTACTTCTTGGGCGTCGACGGTATTGGAGGATAGTTTTTCTATGAGTATGAGGGCTAGGAGGTACAAGACTAGGCTGCAGATTGCTAATGCGACTATCAGGGCGTGGTCGTGGAATTCAACTAGTTCTTCTATGATAGGAGATGAGGCATCTTGGAATCCGAATTGTGAGTGGTTGGCCATGTGGGGTGTACAGGGGTTTCGCCTGTAATTTAGCCTTGACAAGGTTATGTAATTGTTTTACTAACATCCCATGAGAAAGAAGCATAAGTGGTTTGATGCGGTTGGCTTGAAACCAGCATATGAGGGTTCGATTCCTTCCTTTCTTGTACTTGGACGAAGGCTGGTTCTTCGAAGGTATGGTATGGGGGAGGGCAGCCGTGGATTCATTCAATGTTAGTGGATGGTAGTTCTGGTTGTAGGACTTTTCGTTTTGATGCGAAAGCTTCTCAGATGATGAATATTAGTATAATTACAGCTGTTATGGAGATGAGGGACCCGATTGATGATATAGTGTTTCATAGGGTGTATGCGTCTGGGTAGTCTGAGTATCGTCGGGGCATGCCTGCTAATCCTAGGAAGTGTTGTGGGAAGAATGTTAGGTTTACGCCGGTGAATATTACTCCAAAGTGAGCTTTAGCCCATGTTGGGTGTAGGGTATATCCAGAGAATAGTTGGAATCAGTGGGTAAATCCTGCTAAGATTGCAAATACAGCTCCTATTGACAATACATAGTGGAAGTGAGCAACTACGTAGTACGTGTCGTGAAGGGCAATGTCTAGGGAAGAGTTTGCTAGTACGATTCCGGTTAGACCTCCAATTGTGAATAGGAAGATAAATCCTAGAGCTCATAGTATTGGGGGGTCTCATTTAGTAGTTCCTCCGTGTAATGTGGCTAATCAGCTAAATACTTTGATACCAGTGGGGATAGCAATAATTATTGTGGCTGATGTAAAGTAGGCTCGTGTGTCTACGTCCATTCCTACAGTGAATATGTGGTGAGCCCATACGATGAATCCAAGGAATCCGATGGATAGTATGGCTCAAACTATGCCTATGTAGCCGAATGGTTCTTTTTTGCCTGAGTAGTATGCTACTACGTGCGAGATAATTCCGAATCCTGGCAGGATTAGGATGTAGACCTCTGGATGTCCGAAGAATCAGAATAAGTGCTGGTATAGTACTGGGTCGCCTCCTCCTGCGGGGTCAAAGAATGTAGTGTTTAGGTTGCGGTCTGTTAGTAGTATGGTGATACCAGCGGCAAGTACTGGGAGTGATAGTAAGAGTAGGACGGCAGTAATAAGTACGGATCATACAAATAGGGGGGTCTGGTATTGGGACAGGGCTGGGGGTTTTATGTTGATGGCTGTTGTAATGAAATTAATTGCCCCAAGGATTGATGAGATACCTGCTAGGTGGAGGGAGAAGATGGCGAGGTCTACTGAGGCTCCGGCGTGGGCTAGATTGCCTGCCAGTGGGGGGTATACTGTTCACCCAGTTCCTGCTCCTGCTTCTACTGTAGATGATGCTAGTAGGAGAAGGAAGGAGGGTGGAAGAAGTCAGAAGCTTATGTTGTTTATGCGGGGGAATGCTATGTCGGGGGCACCGATTATGAGGGGGACAAGTCAGTTTCCGAATCCTCCAATTATGATTGGTATGACTATGAAGAAGATTATTACAAAGGCATGTGCGGTGACGATTACGTTATAGATCTGGTCGTCTCCTAGTAGGGTTCCTGGTTGGCCAAGTTCTGCACGAATTAGTAGGCTTAGGGCTGTTCCTACTATGCCGGCTCAAGCACCGAAGATGAGATATAGTGTGCCGATATCTTTGTGGTTGGTAGAGAATAGTCATCGGGTAATAAAAGTCATAGGTAAGATGGCCGAGTGTAGAGGCGTTAGGCTGTAGACCTTTTTACAGAGGTTCGATTCCTCTTCTTATCGGCTCTGTAGTGAAGTTCATGTTGAGTTGCAAGCTCATTGATGTACATTAAATGTACCGGAGCCTTATTTAGACGGAAGCCTGTTGGTTAGGGCATCTAGCTGTTAACTAGGATCTTGTGGGATCGAGGCCCACCTGTCTAGGGTAAGGCCCTAGCTTAATTAAAGTACTTGAGTTGCATTCATGGGATGTAGGTTAATGTCCTACGGGTCTTAGCAGAAACTAAGAGGGTTTAACTCTTGTTTAAGGCTTTGAAGGCCTTCGGTTTGTGTTATCCTAAGTTTCTAGAGGATTGTCAAGATTATTGGGGAGATTGGCAGGAGTAGTGTGGATAGTGAAGTGAGAATGGCAATTGAAGTGTTAGGTTTTTTATTGGTGCGTCATTGTTTTATGTGGTTGATAGAGTTTGGGGGTAGTGTGATTGTTGAGTAGTATGTAAGTCGTAGGTAGAAGAACAGCCCTAGAAGTGAGAGTATTGCTATTAGTGTTGCTGCTGGTGTTAGGTCTTGCTTTGTTAGGTCGTAGATGATGAGTCATTTTGGAAGGAATCCTGTCAGTGGGGGTAAGCCTGCTAGTGAGAGGAGTGTTAGTATTATGGTTGTGTTTAAGATGGGGGCTTTTGTTCAGGAGGTTATTATTGTGGATAGTTTTAGGGTTTTGGTTGTGTTGAGTGTGAGGAATACGGTGGAGGTTATGATTGAGTAGATGTAGAAGTTTAATAGGGTGAGGTTAGGGTTGTAGACGATAATGATGGTTATTCAGCCTAGGTGGGAGATGGATGAGAATGCTAGGATTTTGCGAATTTGTGTTTGGTTCAGGCCTATTCATCCCCCTAGGGCTGTTGAGGCAATGGCTATGATTGATAGTAGGGTTGGGTTAATGGAGTGTGAGGTTATAAAAAGGATTGTGATTGGTGGTAGTTTTATAATAGTGGATAGGAGTAGGGCTGTAGTCATGGATGAGCCTTGTAAAACTTCTGGGAATCAAAAGTGAAATGGCACTAGACCAAGTTTTATTGCGATTGCTGTTGTCAGGAGGAGGCATGATGTGTGGTTATTTATTTGGGTAATATCTCATTGACCTGTAGTTCAGGCATTAGTTATGCTGGAGAAGAGCAGCAGTGCTGAGGCAGTTGCTTGGACTAGGAAGTATTTGATTGTAGCTTCGATTGCACGTGGTGGTGGTGGGATTTTGCGATTAAGGGGATAATTGCGAGGGTGTTGATTTCTAATCCCGTTCAGGCTATGATCCAATGGTTACTCGAGATTGTGATGGAGGTTCCTAGAATGAGACTTATTATGAATGTTAATTTTGCGTGCGGGTTCATTAGTAGGGGAAGGGGTTAAACCATCATTTTCGGGGTATGGGCCCGATAGCTTTGTTAGCTTACCTTACTAGAAAGTAATATAATGGAAGTATGGAGGGTTTTGATCTCTTCTGTGTAGGTTCGATTCCTACTTTTCTAGTTTTGCGGGGAAGTTTAGTAGGAAATGAGAGGGTTGGTGTACCTCTATGTTCACTTTATCATAGTGACCCTTTGTGTTCAGGCACATTTCCGGTGGGGGAGGGCGGTGGTCTTAGGTGAGGGGGTAGTCCTGCATAGCAGATTGGTATGCTAACGTGTCATAGGCATAGAGCTAGTGTTAAGGGTAGGAAGCTTTTTCATAGAAGATGTATGAGTTGGTCGTAACGAAATCGTGGGTATGAGGCGCGGATTCATAGGAAGCTAAAGGATAATAGCAGGATTTTTATGGTAAGAATGGTTGGGAATAGCTCTGGCGGCAGATTTAGGGTGCTTGGGTTTAGGAATAGAATGGTGGTTAGTGTATTTATAAGTATAATGTTTGCGTATTCGGCTAGGAAGAATAGGGCGAATGGTCCTGCGGCATACTCAACGTTGAAGCCGGATACTAGTTCTGATTCCCCTTCTGTAAGGTCGAATGGGGCACGGTTTGTCTCTGCTAGGGTTGAAATAAATCATATTATTGCGAGCGGTCAGGAGGAGAAGATTAGGTATAGTGGCTCTTGGGTGGTAGCCAGGGTGTTTAGGGTGTAGTTGCCGCTTAGAGTAATAACTGACAGAAGGATAATGGCAAGGGTGACTTCGTATGAGATGGTTTGGGCTACTGCCCGGAGAGCTCCGATTAGTGCATATTTTGAGTTGGAGGCTCATCCTGACCACAGAATTGAGTAGACTGCTAGGCTTGATATAGCAACTAGAAATAATAGGCCTAAGTTAAGATCGGCGAGTGGGAATGGAAGGGGGAGAGGAATTCAGATTGTGAGAGCTAGGAGTAAGGCTAGTATGGGTGTTATGAGGAAGAGGAAGGGGGAGGATGTGGATGGGCGGATAGGTTCTTTGATGAACAGTTTTACACCGTCTGCTACGGGTTGCAGTAGGCCGAATGGTCCTGTAATGTTTGGCCCTTTTCGGGCTTGTATGTAGCTTAGGATTTTTCGTTCTACTAATGTTAGGAAGGCTACGGCAATCAGGATTGGGATGATATAGGATAGGGATATTAAAAGGTAGGTTAGCATTGGGTGTTGGATCATGGTTAGGGGAGAGCTAGGGAGAGGACTTGAACCTCTGGGTAAAGGGCTTAAGCCTTTTGCATTTGCCGGTCTCTGCCACGCTAGCGGCCCTTTTTTAGGGCGTAGGGTTTAGTGTTTGGCGCCTTGGTCGTAATTTAGATGAATTCATTACTTTGGGGGAGGCTTGCCTGGAGTATTGGCCTCACTTTTCCGGTCCTTTCGTACTGGGGAAAGTTTGTCACAGATAGAAACCGACCTGGATTGCTCCGGTCTGAACTCAGATCACGTAGGACTGTTAATCGTTGAACAAACGAACCCTTAATAGCGGCTGCACCATTAGGATGTCCTGATCCAACATCGAGGTCGTAAACCTCCTTGTCGATATGGGCTCTTGAAGGAGATTGCGCTGTTATCCCTGGGGTAGCTTGGTTCATTAATCAGATATACTGGGTCTGGGTACTGTTAGCACATTGAGGGGTTGCTCTTAGTCAAGAGGGAGGGTCTTGTTTTTGGAGGATATGTTTTTCTCCAAGGTCGCCCCAACCAAAAAATACGGACCAGCATTTTGTTATGATAGGCCTGTGATAGGTTTAAGCTACGCGAGTGGTGGTCGTTGATTTTTAAGTTCCACAGGGTCTTCTCGTCTTGTGGTACTATTCCTGCTTTTGCACAGGAAAATCAATTTCACTGATTATTCACAAGAGACAGTTAAGACCTCGTTTAGCCATTCATACAAGTCCCGATTTATGGGACAATTGATTGCGCTACCTTCGCACGGTTAGGATACCGCGGCCGTTAAACATTATGTCACTGGGCAGGCGTCACCTTTAATACTTGGTTGGCTAAAGGCTATGTTTTTGGTAAACAGTCGGGCCTTGGGTTTGCCTAGTTCCTTTTGTGAATTTTAATCTTTCTAATGGGCGCTCCTAATGTCGGATCAACAGAGGGTGTAGTATAAGGTCTTGTTGTAGTTGCGGTACTAGTTGAGTCTGAATAATTATTGGGAGTGTAAGCTTGCGCTTGAGAGGGGGAGGAGCCCGAGTTACTTATTTTAGCATAAATTCTCCTATATGTATAGGTTGGCTTGCTAATAGTGAGGGAATCATGGGGTTTTAAAATCTTTTGGTGTAGAGCTTTGACGCACTCTTTGTTGGTGGCTGCTTAAAGGCCCACAGTTTGGTGAGGATATAGTTTTATCCGCTGGGAGAGGTTGTATTCTTTTTTAAAGGAGCTGTACCTCCTTTAAATTACTCCTAATTTCTACGTGGGAGGTTGTTTTGCGTCTTGGGAGAGAAATTAGGGGAGAACTTAGATTCATTTCGCAGGCAACCAGCTATCACCCAGCTCGATTGGCTTTTCACTTCTACTGACAAGTCATCCCACTCTTTTGCAACAGAGACGGGTTTGCTCATATATAGCTGCTTGTAAGTAGCTCGCTTGGGTTTCGGGATGGCAAGCTTAAATTCGTTTTGCTTGGTTATTCTTGCTAAATCATGATGCAAAAGGTACAAGGGTAAATCTTTGCTGTTTGATGCTTGGCTTTTCATTATTATTTCATCATTCCCTTACGGTACGAGATCTCTATAGCTCCAGAGCAAGTGTGTTCTTTTCTATCGCCTATACTAAGTTTATAGAATGTTTTAGTTGAGCTGTTAAGTTGGTTTTTGATTTTTTCAGGTAGAGTGTGGTTGGGCTAGAGGGGGGCTTCAAGGCAATCTGGTTAGATACAGATATCTTTCAGGTGTAAGCTGAATGCTTTATATTGTAGCTATGCCTTGGTGTTCTAAGTACACCTTCCGGTACACTTACCTTGTTACGACTTACCTCATCTTTAGCTCGTGGGTGTATTAGTTATTGGGATTTGTAGCTTATGAGGAGGGTGACGGGCGGTATGTACGTGTCCCAGAGCCGGTTTAAAGGGGGCTTTATTATTCCCCTTTACTGCTAAATCCGCCTTCCAGGGATAATTTCATATCTCTTTTCGTGTTTTCTATAGGTAGAAAATGTAGCCCATTTCTTCCGTCCCATAAGCTATACCTTGACCTGTCTTGCTAGCAGTAGGGCTATTGAGCCCACTGTTGTGCTCTCAGTGGAGGTGGGCTGGCGACGGCGGTATGTAGGCTGCTTGGGCTAGGGGCGGTTGGGTGTAGCGTGGGTTATCGATTACAGAACAGGCTCCTCTAGGTGGATTTGGGACACCGCCAAGTCCTTAGAGTTTTAAGCGTTTGTGCTCGTAGTTCTCGGGCGGATACTTTGGTAGGGCTAAGTATCAGGATTTAGGGCTAGGCATAGTGGGGTATCTAATCCCAGTTTGTACCCTAGCTTTAGTGGGTCTGGTCTATCGGCATTCTACTAGGATCATTTTAATGGTGGCTTTGGGTGTAGCTTGGGCTTATGACAGCTCAGCTGCATTTTGGTCCTAGATCAAGTGATAGTACGTACACCACTCTTTACGCCGTATTACAGTTAATTCGGGCTTCTTGTGTGACCGCGGTGGCTGGCACAAGATTTACCAGCCCTAGTGAGGTTGCTATGGCTAAGTCAAGTTTGCACTTATTGCTTAATGTTAATTACTGCTGAATACCCGTGGGGGTGTGGCCAAGCAAGGCGTTTTGGGCTGCAATGTTTGGAGGCGCGCCTGATGCCTGCTCCTTTTATCTTTGTAAGAGGTTAAGGGCATTTACACTGGGACGCGGATACTTGCATGTATATATCTAGCAAAAACTAACTGTAAGGTTAGGACTAAGTCTTTTGTCCCTGGGCAGTGTAGTAGCCGTCTTGGCATCTTCAGTGCCATGCTTTGAGCTAAGCTACAGGAACAGTTTGTTGTTTGTTGTTTGTTGTTTGTTGTTTGTTGTTTGTTGTTTGTTGTTTGTTGTTTGTTGTTTGTTGTTTGTTGTTTGTTGTTTGTTGTTTGTTGTTTGTTGTTTGTTGTTTGTTGTTTGTTGTTTGTTGTTTGTTGTTTGTTGTTTGTTGTTTGTTGTTTGTTGTTTGTTGTTTGTTGTTTGTTGTTTGTTGTGTTGTTGTTTGTAGGGGGGTAGGGTTAATAGTGTAGGGTTGTGATGTGATGGATATAATGAGTGGTAAGAGGTTTGGTATATTAATGTAACTCCAGCGGCGAGGAAGTGGTGAAAAAATGATGTATATAAGAAGTGTGATGGTGGGTGTTATGGTGTTCCTATAGTTGAAGTTTGACAACAGTGGTTTTTCAGGCCATTGATCTTGGAGAAAGGCCAAGTAGGAATTTATTATGATTTATTTTGTTGTTATTATAGCAGTATGTTTTGTTTTGGGAGGGCTGGCGGTGGCATCTAATCCGTCTCCTTATTATGGAGTGGTTGGCTTGGTAGTGGCGTCTGTAGTGGGTTGTGGGTGATTGTTAAGTTTGGGGGTTTCGTTTGTATCTTTGGTATTGTTTATGGTGTATTTGGGTGGTATGTTGGTGGTTTTTGTTTATTCTGTTTCGTTGGCGGCGGATCCTTTTCCGGAGGCTTGGGGGGATTGACGGGTGGTTGGGTATGGGATCGGGTTTGTTTTAGTGGTTGTTGTGGGTGTAATTGTCGGGGATGTTGTAGAGTGTTTGAAGTTTGGGGCTGTTACTGTTGACAGTGCCGGAATGTTTTTGGTTCGGTTAGATTTTAGTGGGGTTGCGTTATTTTATTCGTTGGGGGTGGGGATGTTTTTAGTGGCAGGGTGGGGGTTATTGCTAACGTTGTTTGTGGTGTTGGAGCTTGTACGGGGATTGTCTCGTGGGGCTATTCGGGCAGTTTAGGGGAAAGGGTAAAAGGAAAGGGTGCAGAGAATAGTTTAATATAGAACGCCAGCTTTGGGAGTTGGAAGTGAAGGTTCAATTCCTTTTTCTCTGATGATATTTGGGTGAGGGGGTTTGATTGGTTGGGTGTAATGGTGTGATTTTACGTATTGGAACGTTGTTTGTGGTTTTATAGAGATATTAGGAGAGTTTATGGTGTTAAATCGTGATGATTTGTGGAATGTATGTTGAAAATTTTGCGTTTTTATGGTATTCGTTTATTAATGGAACTTCAGCGGAAACGATGAACGAAAAAAACATGAATATATGATGAAAAATTTTGTGATGATGAGGTGTAAAAATTTAGTCGAAAGTTCCTAGTTTTGTTAGAAAAGTTAGAGGAAATGTAAAGTGGTAAAATATGTCTAACGAGCATGAATATAATAACACCATGAGGAGATCTAGTAAGATCATAGTAGTGAATGATAAACAAAGTGCATCAGTGTTGATATGATTCCCCGGACTCTTGAAACCGTCTCATTCAGCAACTCGTGAAAGTGACGAACAAGCCCGTGAGCCAGCGTAGCCCACGTCTTAGATTGTAAGCTCCTGCTCTAACTACCATGGGCCACCTGTGAGGATTCCAAGAAAAAAAAAAGGAACCAATAGAAAAAAACCACCCGGTAGCCGCGATTACGAGGTAGCGTGTACCTGAAATAGTATGAATGTATCTGTGAATAACAAGATTAGAGGTTTAATATGTGCTATGGCCCTGAAAAAGGAACCAGAGGCGCAAAAGAGCAAGTAGCGTGAGGGGTGTAGGGGGAAAGAATGGGCCTGAAGCTAGTATCTTAGGATCTTATATGCGGTGCGTTGCTGATTTCACGTGAGGTGAACGATTAATAAATAACCCAGTCCTTTAGAAATAGGTACTACGAGAGTTGTGTCATGAATGGTCCTGTTACCATTAATGGTATGTACATCTAACATATACCGTGTTCTAGAGTATAAAATTCATGTATAACCTAACATGTTTTGAGTCCTTAAACCATTGCACTAGGCTTTTTGGGCTACGCCGGCGGGAAGGGTACTGTGAAAGTAGGATGTGTTCTGTAAGAGGAGTGTCTGTCTTAATATTAATGGGTTTGTAGCATGGATGTAATGTATTATGTGGGCTAGAATAGTATGTAATAGTACATGGATTATGGGCAAAATACCCCTTCGGGGGGGGAAGGGGGGGGGGGGGGGAAAGGTAAACTCTAAGAAGGGTATAGATCTTCAGTCTTTGGTTTACAAGACCAATGTTTTATATAAACTATTAGAGTGTTTTAGTAGTTAAGTAGTTTGTTTTCTAGTGTGGCGGTAATTGGGAAGAGGATTAAAAGAATTATGAAGTAGGTGAGAGAGGCTAGCTGGCCGATGATGATGAATGGGTGTTCTACTGGTTGGCTGCCAATTCATGTTAGAATGAATAGGTTAGTTACTAGGATTCAGAATAGGGCTTGGGATAGGGGACGGAAGGTTATGGTTCGTTGTTTTGATTTATGAAGGAGTGGGGCTAGGAAGAGAATTAGTACGGAGGCTGCTAGGGCTATTACGCCTCCTAGTTTGTTGGGGATGGATCGTAGGATAGCATATGCGAATAGGAAATATCATTCTGGTTTGATGTGGGGTGGGGTTACTAGGGGGTTAGCTGGGGAGAAGTTTTCTGGGTCTCCTAGGAGGGTTGGGGAGAAGAGGGCCAGGGTTGTTAGTAGGAGGAGTATGATGATGAATCCTACTAGGTCTTTTAGTGAGAAGTAGGGGTGGAATGGGATTTTATCACAATTGGATTGGAGGCCTAGTGGGTTGTTCGAGCCAGATTCGTGAAGGAAGGTGAGGTGGATTAGGGTTAGTCCTGCGATTATGAATGGTAGTAGAAAGTGTAGTGCGAAGAAGCGGGTTAGTGTGGGGTTATCTACTGAAAATCCCCCTCAGGCTCATTCTACTAAGGTTTGTCCGATGTATGGGATGGCGGAGAATAGATTGGTGATTACGGTTGCACCTCAGAAGGATATTTGGCCTCATGGGAGGACATAGCCTACGAAGGCGGTTGCTATGAGGGTCAGTAGGAGGATTACTCCTGTGTTTCAGGTTTCTTTGTTTAGGTATGAGCCGTAGTAGAAGCCTCGTCCGATATGAAGGTAAATGCAGATGAAGAATATTGAGGCTCCGTTTGCGTGGAGGTTGCGGATTAATCAGCCGTATTGAACGTTTCGACATGTGTGGGCAACGGATGAGAAGGCTAGAGTTGTGTCTGCGGTGTAATGTATTGCTAGTAGTAGGCCTGTTAAGATTTGGGTGATTAAGCACATGCCTAGTAGGGATCCGAAGTTTCATCAGGAGGAGATGTTGGAGGGGGTTGGTAGGTCGATTAGCGAGTTATTGACTATTTTTAGGAGGGGATGGTGCTTGCGTAGGTTTGGGGCCATTAGTGGGTTCTGTGTATTATTAGGAGGATTAGGATGGATAGGGCGAATGATCCTAGATAGGTTTTGATGAGTCCTGTGTGTATGATGGTAGAGGTTTTGGCTGCGGATTGTTGTAGATCAGCGAGTCCTTCTGGTCCTATTTTTTTGTACCATGATAGGTCAATAAGGTGGGAGGAAATTTTTTGTCCGATGTGTATTAGGTTTGTAGAGGTTAGGCGATGTGTTAGTGGGTTGAAGTAGCCTAGTGTGGAGGAGAAGTTTAGGTATATGTTTTGTTTGGGGTGGGTTAATGTATGGGTTATGTTTGTGAGTTCGATGGCTAGAATGATGCCTAGGATTGTTAGTAGTAGAGCTGCGGTTTTTATATATGTTGGTATGGTTATGGGGGGTGTTTTTGTTGGAGTGATGTACGATGTAATAAGTAAGCCAGCAGCGATACTTCCTAGCGCTAGGCGAGTGATTGGGTTGATGATTTTTGGGTTGTTTTCGTTTATGGGTGTGATTGTAGGGATGCGAGTGGGTCCTGTTTGGACTATTATGGTTATTCGTAAGCTGTAGGTTGCGGTGAATGATGTGGCTAGTAGGGTGATTAGGAGGGCTCAGGTGTTTAGATATGAGGTGTTTAGGTTTTCGATGATTAGGTCTTTTGAGTAAAATCCGGCTAGGAATGGGGTTCCTATTAGAGCGAGATTGCCAATGGTTAGGCATGAAGTTGTTGTTGGGAGTGTTTTTTGCAGGCCTCCTATTTTTCGAATGTCTTGTTCCCCGTTGAGGTTATGAATGATGGACCCTGAGCAGAGGAATAGTATGGCTTTGAAGAAGGCATGTGTAGAGATATGTAGGAATGCTAGTTGTGGCAGGTTTAGGCCGATGGTGACTATTATTAGGCCCAGTTGACTTGATGTGGAGAAGGCAATGATTTTTTTGATGTCATTTTGTGTTAGGGCGCATGTGGCGGCAAATAGTGTGGATATGGCTCCTAGGCATAGGCATAGGGTTATAGCGGTTTGGTTGTTGGAGAATAGGGGGTGAGTGCGGATGAGTAGGAAGATGCCGGCTACGACTATTGTGCTTGAGTGTAGTAGGGCGGATACTGGAGTTGGGCCTTCTATAGCGGCAGGGAGTCAGGGGTGGAGTCCAAATTGGGCGGATTTTCCTGTTGCGGCTAAGATTAGGCCTAGTAGTGGGAGTGTTGGGGTTTGGTTGTTGTGGAGGGTTATTTCTCAGGAATTTATGGTGGATGCGAGTCAGGCTATGCTGAGAATAAGTCCGATATCTCCGATTCGGTTGTATAGAATAGCTTGGAGTGCAGCTGTATTGGCTTCTGCTCGTCCTTGTCATCAGCCGATTAGTAGAAAGGATATGATTCCTACCCCCTCTCAGCCGATAAATAGTAGGAATATGTTGTTGGCGATTGTTAGGATTAGTATGGCGATGAGGAATAGTAGTAGGTAGGAGAAGAACTTGGTGATGTATGGTTCGGTGTCTATGTATCATGATGCGAATTGGAGAATAGATCATGTTACGAATAATGCGATGGGGAAGAATGTTATGGAGTATAGGTCAATTTTGAGGCTTATTGGGATTTTGAAGTTAGTGATGAATTTTCATTCTCAGTAGGAGGTAATGCTTTCTGCGCCTGAGTGTAGGAAAAGTGTTATGGGGATTAGGCTGATGAAGAAGGCGGTTTTAATGGTTTTGGTGATTGTGTTTGGGGAGGTTTGATATTTTTTTGAGAGAGAAGAGGGGGGATGATTGGGGTTAGGACTAGTGTTAAGGTAAGTAATATGGACGTGTTGAGTAGTAATGATGGGTCCATTACTTTTACTTGGATTTGCACCAAGGTAGATGGCTCCTAAGACCAGTGGATTACTGTTATCCTTTAAAAGTAAGGAGGCTGAGGTTTTAGACTCAGATGCAGGAGTTAGCAGTCCCTGCTGGTTGAACTCCTCCTTGGCAGGTAAGAAGGGTTTAACTTCTATTTTTAGAATCACAGTCTAATGTTTGGTTTGAAACTATACTTGCATATGGGAAATCCAGAGATGAGTTCTGGTTTTAGGATAAGTAGGAATATAGGGAGGATGTGAAGTGTTATTAGGAGATGTTCTCGTGTGTTTGAATTTTGAATGGAGGTGATATGGGTTGGTGTGGTTCCTCGTTGTGTTGTTAGGAGTATGAATAGTGTGTATGCGGCGGTTAGTAGGGTAGCTGTTCCGGTTAGGATGATGGTGTAATTGGATCAGTGGAATAATGTGGTTATGATGGTAAGTTCTGCTATTAGGTTGGTTGTTGGTGGGAGGGCTATATTTGCTAGGTTGGCTAGTAATCATCAGATTGCTATTAATGGGAGGATGGGCTGTAGGTTTCGTGTTAAGAGAAGGATTCGGCTGTGTGTGCGTTCGTAGTTTGTGTTGGCTAGGCAGAATAGTATGGATGATGTGAGGCCGTGGGCGATTATTAGAATTATTGCACCGGTAAATGATCATTGGGTTTGGATTATTCCGGCAGCGATAACTAGTCCTATGTGACTTACTGATGAGTAGGCGATAAGTGCTTTTAGGTCGGTTTGGCGGAGACAGATGGAGCTTGTTATTAGTGCTCCTCACAGCGATAAGGCGAGGAATGGGTATTGTAGGTAGTCTATCAGGGGGGATATGAGTGATGTGATTCGTATGATGCCATATCCTCCTAGCTTGAGTAGGAGGGCGGCAAGTAATATGGAGCCTGCGATTGGAGCTTCTACGTGGGCTTTGGGTAATCATAGGTGTATTCCATATAGGGGGGCTTTTACTATAAATGCTATGAGTAGGGCTGTTCCTGATAGTAGGCTTGTTCATGAAGTGGTTAGAGGGGAGTTTATTAAGTTTAGTATGGTTAGGTGGAGGGTTCCGATTTGTGTGTGCAGGTTGAGAATGGTCACTAGTAGGGGTAGGGAGCTGATGAGAGTATAGAATAGGAGGTAAATGCCAGCGCTTAGGCGTTCTGGTTGGTTGCCTCAGCGGGTGATTAGGATTAGAGTTGGAATGAGGGTTGCTTCGAAGGTGATGTAGAATATTGTTAGCTCTGTGGCTGAGAATGCTAGGATGATGAATGGTTGGACCGAGATTAGGGTAGCGATAAAAACTCGTTTACGTGTTGTGGGTTCGGCATTTAAGTGGTTTTGGCTTGCTATGATTATTAGGGGGAGTAATCAGCATGAGAGTGTTATTAGTGGTGATGAGATTTGGTCAATTCCGGTTCATTGGGTTATGGTTTTGTGTGGGTAGTATGTTGGAGCTAGTCAGTAGAGGCTTATGGTGGCGATTAGTAGACTATGTGTAGTGATATTAGTTCATAGGGATTTTGTTGGTGAGAGGATGGCTGTGGGAAGGAGTATGATAGTAGGTAGGATGATTTTTAGCATTGTAGTAGGTTGAGGTTGTGGAGGTGGTCTGAGCCGTGTGTTCGGGTAGAAGCCACTAGTATTGCTAGGCCGGTGCCTGCTTCACAAGCTGAAAAGGCCAATATTAGGATTGGTATTAGGGTTGGGGAGGGTGTTTGGTTTTCGATAGGTAAGGTTGATAAGGTTATATATATGGATAGTATCATGCTTTCTAAACATAGTAGGGCGGAGATTAGGTGGGTTCGGTGAAATGCTAGGCCTAGGCTACTTAGGGTGAAGGCTGAGTAGAAGCTTAAGTGTGATAGTGACATGAAGAAAGTCATAGGGTTGAGCTATGATTTGTTGAGCCGAAATCAACTGTCTTTTTTAGACTAACTTTCTTGTTTATTCTGCTCATTCTAGGCCTCCTTGTGTTCATTCGTAGATTAGTCCTAGTGTGAGTAAGAGGATGATTGTAGAAGTTCAGGTTAGGGTAGTGGTTGGAGATTGTAATTGGGTGGCTCATGGGAGAGGGAGCAGAAGTGCGATTTCTAAGTCAAATAAGAGGAATAGGATGGCTACTGAGGAAGAATCGGATTGAGAAGGGAAGTCGGGCGGATCCTAGTGGGTCAAATCCACATTCGTAGGGTGATAGTTTTTCTGAGTCTGGGGTAATTTGTGTTAGTCAGAAGTTTAGTGTAGTTAGGATGATGGTTAGTGCAAGAGATAGGGTAAGTATAAATGTGATTATGTTGATTGCTCTTCTCTGGGGTTAAACCAGATTCTATAGATTGGAAGTCAATTGTAATTAGTATACTAGAAGAGCAGGATCCTCATCAGTAAATTGTAATGTAGAGGAATAATCAGATAATGTCTACGAAGTGTCAGTATCAGGCGGCGGCTTCGAATCCGAAGTGGTGGTTTGATGTGAAGTGGAATTTGATGAGTCGTAGTAGACAAATAGATAGGAATGATGAGCCGATGATTACATGTAGTCCGTGGAATCCTGTAGCGACGAAGAATGTTGAGCCATATACTCCATCGGCGATTGAGAATGGCGCTTCGTAGTATTCTATAGCTTGTAGGGCTGTGAAGTAGAATCCTAGGAGGATTGTTAGAGTTAGTGCGTGGATTGCTTGGTTTCGGTTGCTTTCTGTAATGCTGTGGTGAGCTCATGTAACGGTGACTCCTGAGGCAAGTAGGATCGCTGTGTTTAGTAGGGGAACTTCTAGGGGGTTGAGGGGTTTGATTCCTGTAGGGGGTCATTGTCCTCCTAGTTCGGGGGTTGGTACTAGGCTGGAGTGGAAGAATGCTCAGAAGAATCCTAGAAAAAAGAATGCTTCAGATGTGATAAATAGGATCATTCCATATCGTAGGCCTTTTTGTACGGTAGGTGTGTGATGGCCTTGGAAAGTGGCTTCTCGTACAATGTCTCGTCATCATTGAATTATGATTAGGATTGTGGTTGTTAGTCCTAGGATTAGGAGTTGTGAGGAATTGTGGTGGAACCATATGATTAGGCCGGATGTGGTGAGTAGGGCGGCAATTGCTCCGAAAATGGGTCATGGGCTTGGGTCTACTATGTGGTATGAGTGTGCTTGGTGGGCCATTAGATGTTTTCTTGTAAGTAAAGGCTTAATAGGAGGACGAAGACGTAGGCTTGGATTATGGCTACTGCGATTTCTAAAATAGTAAGTAGTATTAATACTATGGCAGTGATGGCGGATACGGCTGGTAATATTGGAAGGAGAACGGAGGTAGCTGTAGAGATAAGTTGAATTAGTAGGTGTCCTGCAGTTAGATTAGCTGTTAGTCGTACTCCTAAGGCTAGGGGGCGGATTAGGAGGCTGATGGTTTCGATTAGGATTAATGCTGGGATGAGTGGAGTGGGTGTGCCTTCTGGCAGAAGATGGCCTAGGGATGTTGAGGGCTGGTTCCGCAGGCCTGTGAGGAGAGTGGCTAGTCAGAGGGGGAAAGCTAGGGCTATGTTTATGGATAGTTGGGTGGTTGGAGTGAATGTGTATGGTAGAAGGCCTAGTAAGTTGATTAAGAGGAGTAGGGCTATTAGGGAGGTTAGGGTTAGAGCTCATTTATGTCCGTTTTTGTTTAGTGGAATTATTAGTTGTTTTGTAACGAGGTTAAGTATTCATGTTTGTACTGTATGGAGACGGTTAGTGATCCATCGGTTGTTGGGTGATGGGATTAATAGTGCGGGGAATAGTGTTGAAATGAGGATAAGTGGGATGCCTATAAGGTATGGGGATGCAAATTGGTCGAAGAAGCTTAGGTTCATGGTCAGGCTCATGGGGTAGTTTTATGAGGTAGAATGGATTTAGTGGAAGGGGAGTTGGTTTGGAGGAATGATAGGACTTTTGGTTGAATGGTTAAGAGGAATGTGAATCAGGTTAGTAGTATGATGAAGAACCATGGGTTTGGGTTTAGTTGTGGCATACCATTAAGGAGGAGGTAGGTCCTCTTTCTCTAGCTTAAAAGGCTAGTGCTGTGACATAGCTTCTTAATGATTAGGATGATAGAAGTGAGGATCAGTTTTCGAAGTGGGGTAGTGGGGTTGATTCAACTACGATTGGCATATAGCTGTGGTTGGCGCCGCAGATTTCTGAGCATTGGCCGTAGAAGATTCCGGGGCGGGTGGTGATGAATGATGTTTGGTTTAGTCGGCCTGGAATGGCGTCTGTTTTTACTCCTAGTGTTGGTACGGCTCAGGAGTGGAGGACATCATTGGCGGTTACGATGATACGTACGTGTGATTCTATTGGGATGATGATTCGATGGTCAACTTCTAGTAGTCGGAAGTGGCCTGAGGGAAGTTCTGTTGAGGGGATTATATATGAGTCGAATGTAAGGTCTTTGAAGTCTGTGTACTCGTAGGATCAATATCATTGGTGACCGATGGCTTTTAGTGTCAAATCAGGTTCGTCGATTTCGTCTATTATGTAAAGGATTTGTAGGGATGGGAGGGCGAGCAAGATAAGTACAATAGCTGGTAGGATTGTTCAGATTAATTCTACTTCTTGGGCGTCGACGGTATTGGAGGATAGTTTTTCTATGAGTATGAGGGCTAGGAGGTACAAGACTAGGCTGCAGATTGCTAATGCGACTATCAGGGCGTGGTCGTGGAATTCAACTAGTTCTTCTATGATAGGAGATGAGGCATCTTGGAATCCGAATTGTGAGTGGTTGGCCATGTGGGGTGTACAGGGGTTTCGCCTGTAATTTAGCCTTGACAAGGTTATGTAATTGTTTTACTAACATCCCATGAGAAAGAAGCATAAGTGGTTTGATGCGGTTGGCTTGAAACCAGCATATGAGGGTTCGATTCCTTCCTTTCTTGTACTTGGACGAAGGCTGGTTCTTCGAAGGTATGGTATGGGGGAGGGCAGCCGTGGATTCATTCAATGTTAGTGGATGGTAGTTCTGGTTGTAGGACTTTTCGTTTTGATGCGAAAGCTTCTCAGATGATGAATATTAGTATAATTACAGCTGTTATGGAGATGAGGGACCCGATTGATGATATAGTGTTTCATAGGGTGTATGCGTCTGGGTAGTCTGAGTATCGTCGGGGCATGCCTGCTAATCCTAGGAAGTGTTGTGGGAAGAATGTTAGGTTTACGCCGGTGAATATTACTCCAAAGTGAGCTTTAGCCCATGTTGGGTGTAGGGTATATCCAGAGAATAGTTGGAATCAGTGGGTAAATCCTGCTAAGATTGCAAATACAGCTCCTATTGACAATACATAGTGGAAGTGAGCAACTACGTAGTACGTGTCGTGAAGGGCAATGTCTAGGGAAGAGTTTGCTAGTACGATTCCGGTTAGACCTCCAATTGTGAATAGGAAGATAAATCCTAGAGCTCATAGTATTGGGGGGTCTCATTTAGTAGTTCCTCCGTGTAATGTGGCTAATCAGCTAAATACTTTGATACCAGTGGGGATAGCAATAATTATTGTGGCTGATGTAAAGTAGGCTCGTGTGTCTACGTCCATTCCTACAGTGAATATGTGGTGAGCCCATACGATGAATCCAAGGAATCCGATGGATAGTATGGCTCAAACTATGCCTATGTAGCCGAATGGTTCTTTTTTGCCTGAGTAGTATGCTACTACGTGCGAGATAATTCCGAATCCTGGCAGGATTAGGATGTAGACCTCTGGATGTCCGAAGAATCAGAATAAGTGCTGGTATAGTACTGGGTCGCCTCCTCCTGCGGGGTCAAAGAATGTAGTGTTTAGGTTGCGGTCTGTTAGTAGTATGGTGATACCAGCGGCAAGTACTGGGAGTGATAGTAAGAGTAGGACGGCAGTAATAAGTACGGATCATACAAATAGGGGGGTCTGGTATTGGGACAGGGCTGGGGGTTTTATGTTGATGGCTGTTGTAATGAAATTAATTGCCCCAAGGATTGATGAGATACCTGCTAGGTGGAGGGAGAAGATGGCGAGGTCTACTGAGGCTCCGGCGTGGGCTAGATTGCCTGCCAGTGGGGGGGTATACTGTTCACCCCAGTTCCTGCTCCTGCTTCTACTGTAGATGATGCTAGTAGGAGAAGGAAGGAGGGTGGAAGAAGTCAGAAGCTTATGTTGTTTATGCGGGGGAATGCTATGTCGGGGGCACCGATTATGAGGGGGACAAGTCAGTTTCCGAATCCTCCAATTATGATTGGTATGACTATGAAGAAGATTATTACAAAGGCATGTGCGGTGACGATTACGTTATAGATCTGGTCGTCTCCTAGTAGGGTTCCTGGTTGGCCAAGTTCTGCACGAATTAGTAGGCTTAGGGCTGTTCCTACTATGCCGGCTCAAGCACCGAAGATGAGATATAGTGTGCCGATATCTTTGTGGTTGGTAGAGAATAGTCATCGGGTAATAAAAGTCATAGGTAAGATGGCCGAGTGTAGAGGCGTTAGGCTGTAGACCTTTTTACAGAGGTTCGATTCCTCTTCTTATCGGCTCTGTAGTGAAGTTCATGTTGAGTTGCAAGCTCATTGATGTACATTAAATGTACCGGAGCCTTATTTAGACGGAAGCCTGTTGGTTAGGGCATCTAGCTGTTAACTAGGATCTTGTGGGATCGAGGCCCACCTGTCTAGGGTAAGGCCCTAGCTTAATTAAAGTACTTGAGTTGCATTCATGGGATGTAGGTTAATGTCCTACGGGTCTTAGCAGAAACTAAGAGGGTTTAACTCTTGTTTAAGGCTTTGAAGGCCTTCGGTTTGTGTTATCCTAAGTTTCTAGAGGATTGTCAAGATTATTGGGGAGATTGGCAGGAGTAGTGTGGATAGTGAAGTGAGAATGGCAATTGAAGTGTTAGGTTTTTTATTGGTGCGTCATTGTTTTATGTGGTTGATAGAGTTTGGGGGTAGTGTGATTGTTGAGTAGTATGTAAGTCGTAGGTAGAAGAACAGCCCTAGAAGTGAGAGTATTGCTATTAGTGTTGCTGCTGGTGTTAGGTCTTGCTTTGTTAGGTCGTAGATGATGAGTCATTTTGGAAGGAATCCTGTCAGTGGGGGTAAGCCTGCTAGTGAGAGGAGTGTTAGTATTATGGTTGTGTTTAAGATGGGGGCTTTTGTTCAGGAGGTTATTATTGTGGATAGTTTTAGGGTTTTGGTTGTGTTGAGTGTGAGGAATACGGTGGAGGTTATGATTGAGTAGATGTAGAAGTTTAATAGGGTGAGGTTAGGGTTGTAGACGATAATGATGAGGTTAG
>JAUNZM010002915.1:0-34582 GCA_033459285.1 Clamator glandarius
AAAAGCCCCCAGACCCTTCTAGAGCCCCCCAGGACCATTCTAAAAGCCCCCAGACCCTTCAAGAGCACCCCAGGACCATTCTAAAAGCCCCCAGACCCTTCTAGAGCTACCCAGGACCCTTCTAAATGCTCCCAGACCCTTCTAGATGCCCCCAGGACCCTTCTAAAAGCCCCCAGACCCTTCAAGAGCACCCCAGGACCCTTCTACAAGCCCCCAGACCCTTCTAGAGCTACCCAGGACCCTTCTAAATGCTCCCAGACCCTTCTAGATGCCCCCAGGACCCTTCTAAAAGCCCCCAGACCCTTCTAGAGCCCCCCAGGACCCTTCTACAAGTCCCCAGACCCTTCTAAAAACACCCAGACCCTTCTAGAGGCTCCCCGGACCCTTATAAAAGCACCCCGACCCTTCTAGAGCCTCCCAGTACCCATCTAAAAGCCCCCAGACCCTTCTAGAGGCCCCTAGGACCCTTCTAAAAGCACCCAGACCCTTCTAGACCCTCCCCGGATCCTTCGAAAAGATCCCAGACCCTTCTAGAGCCCCCCCAGGATCATTCTAAAAGCCCCCAGACCCTTCTAGAGCCCCCCAGTACCCTTCTAAAAGCCCCTAGACAATTCTAGACCCCCCCAGGACCCTTCTAAATGCCCCCAGACCCTTCAAGAGGCACCCAGGGCCCCTCTTAAGGAACCCCGTCCCTTCTAGAGCACCCCAGGATCATTCCAAAAGCCCCCAGACCCTTCTAGAGCCCCCCCGGACCCTTCTAAAAGACCCCAGACCCTTCTAGAGCCCCCCAGGACCCTTCTGAAAGCCAGCAGAACATTCTAGAGTCACCCAGGACCATTCTAAAGGCACCCAAAGCCTTCTAGAGCCCCCCAGGACCCTTCTAAAAGCGCCCAGACCCTTCTAGAGACTCCCAGGACCCTTCTGAAAGCCCCCAGAACCTTCTAGAGCCCTCCAGGACCCTTCTAAAAGCACCGAGACCCTTCTAGAGCATCCGAGGACCCTTCTAAAATTCCCCAGACCATTCTAGAGCACCCCAGGACACTTCTAAAAGCCCCCAGACCCTTCTAGAGCCACCCAGGACCCTTCTAAAAGCCCCCAGACCCTTCTAGAGCCACCGAGGACCCTTCTAAAAGCACCCAGAACCTTCTAGAGCCCCCCAGGACCCATCTACAAGCCCCCAGACCCTTCTAGAGCATCCCAGGACCATTCTAAAAGCCCCCAGACCATTCTAGAGCACCCCAGGACCCTTCTAAAAGCACCCAGACCCTTCTAGAGCCCCCCAGGACCCTTCTAAAAGCTCCCAGACCCTTCTAGAGGACCCCAGGTCCCTTCTGAAAGCCAGCAGAACATTCTAGAGTCACCCAGGACCCTTCTAAAGGCACCCAGACCCTTCTAGAGCCCCCCAGGACCCTTCTAAAAGCCCCCAGACCCTTCTAGAGACCCCCAGGACCCATCTGAAAGCCCTCAGAACCTTCTAGAGCCCTCCAGGACCCTTCTAAAAGCCCCCAGACCCTTCTAGAGAATCCGAGGACCATTCTAAAATTCCCCAGACCCTTCTAGAGCCCCCCCGGACCCTTCTAAAAGCCCCAGACCCTTCTAGAGCCACCCAGGACCCTTCTAAAAGCCCCCAGACCATTATAGAGCCCCCCAGGACCCTTCTAAAAGCCCCCAGACCCTTCAAGAGACACCCAGGACCCTTCTGAAAGCACCCAGAACATTCTAGAGCCCCCCAGGACCCTTCTAAAAGCCCCCAGACCCTTCTACAGCATCCGAGGACCCTTCTAAAAGCACCCAGACCCTTCTAGAGCATCCCACGACCCTTCTAAAAGCCCCCAGACCCTTCTAGAGGCCCCTAGGACCCTTCTAAATCCCCCCAGAACCCTCTAGAGCCACCCAGGACTCTTCTAAAAGCCCCCAGACCCTTCTAGAGCTTCCCAGGACTCTTCTGAAAGCCCCCAGACCCTTCTAGAGCCCCCCAATACCATTCTAAAGGCCCCCAGACCTTTCTAAACCCTCCCTGGATCATTCTAAAAGCCCCCAGACCCTTCTAGAGCCCCCCAGGATCATTCTAAAAGCCCCCAGACCCTTCTAGAGCCCCTAGGACCCATCTAAAAGCCCCCAGACCCTTCTAGAGGCCCCTAGGACCCTTCTAAAAGACCCTAGACCCTTCTAGACCCTCCCCGGATCCTTCGAAAAGACCCCAGACCCTTCTAGAGCCCCCCAGGATCATTCTAAAAGCCCCCAGACCCTTCTAGAGGCCCCCAGGAACCTTCTAAAAGCCCCCAGATTCTTCTAGAGCCTCCCAGGACCCTTCTAATAGCCCCCCGACCTTTCTAGACCCTCCCCGGATCCTTCTAAATGAACCCAGACCTTTCTAGGCCCCCCCAGAACCCCTCTAAAAGCTTCCAGACAATTGTAGAGCCCCCCAGGACCCGTCTAAAAGCGCCCAGACCCTTCTAGACCCTCCCCTGATCATTCTAAAAGATCCCAGACCCTTCTAAAACCTCCCAGGACTATTCTAAAAGAACCCAGACCCTTCTAGACCCTCCCCGGATTATTCTAAAAGCCCCCAGACCCTTCTAGAGCCCCCCAAGACCCTTCTAAAAGCCTCCAGACCCTTCTAGAGCCCCCCGAACCACTCTAATAGTTCTCAGACCCTTCTAGAGGCCCCCAGGACCCTTCTATAAGTCCCCAGACCCTTCTAGAGAACCCCAGGAACATTCAAATAGCCCCCAGACCCTTCTAGAGCCTCCCAGGAGCCTTCTAAAAACCCTCAGACCCTTCTAGAGCCCCCCCGGACCACTCTAATAGATCCCAGACCCTTCTAGAGGCCCCCAGGATACTTCTAAATGCACCCAGACCCTTCTAGAGAACCCCGGGACCCTTCTAAAAGCCCCCAGACCCTTCTAGAGCCCCCCAGGACCCTTCTAAAAGCCCCCAGAACCTTCTAGACCCTCCCCGGATCACTATAAAAGCCCCCAGACCCTTCTAGAGACCCCCATGACCCTTCTAAAAGCACTCAGACCCTTCTAGAGGGCCCCAGGACCCTTCTAAAAGCACCCAGACCCTTCTAGAGCCTCCCAGGACCATTCTAAAAGCCCCCAGACCCTTCTAGACCCCCCCAGGACCCTTCTAAAAGCCCCCAGACCCTTCTAGAGCCCCCCAGGACCCTTCTGAAAGGCCGCAGACACATCTAGACACTCCCCGGATCTTTCTAAAAGACCCCAGACACTTCTAGAGATCCCCAGGAGCATTCTAAAAGCCCCCAGACCCTTCTAGAGCACTCCAGGACCCTTCTAAAAGCCCCCAGACCCTTCTAGAGCCCCCCAGGGCCCCTCTTAAGGCACCCCGTCCCTTCTAGGACACCCCAGGACCCTTCTTAAAATCCCCAGACCCTTCTAGAGCACCCCAGGACCCTTCTAAAAGCACCCAGACCCTTCTAGAGCCACCCCGGACCCTTCTAAAAGCCTCCAGACCCTTCTAGAGCCCCCCAGGATCATTCTAAAAGCCCCCAGACCCTTCTAGAGCCCCCTAGGACCCATCTAAAAGCCTCCAGACCCTTCTAGAGGCCCCCAGGAACCTTCTAAAAGCCCCCAGACCATTCTAGAGCCCCCCAGGACCCTTCTAAAGGCCCCCAGACCCTTCTAGACCCTCCCCGGATCATTCTAAAAGCCCCCAGATTCTTCTAGAGCCTCCCAGGACCCTTCTAATTGCCCCCCGACCTTTCTAGACCCTCCCCGGATCCTTCTAAATGCACTCAGACCTTTCTAGGGCCCCCCAGAACCCCTCTAAATGCCTCCAGACCCTTGTAGAGCCCCCCAGGACCCGTCTAAAAGCGCCCAGACCCTTCTAGACCCTCCCCTGATCATTCTAAAAGATCCCAGACCCTTCTAAAACCTCCCAGGACTATTCTAAAAGAACCCAGACCCTTCTAGACCCTCCCCGGATTATTCTAAAAGCCCCCAAACCCTTCTAGAGCCCCCCAAGACCCTTCTAAAAGCCTCCGAACCCTTCTAGAGCCACCCAGGACCACTCTAATAGTTCTCAGACCCTTCTAGAGGCCCCCAGGACCCTTCTATAAGTCCCCAGACCCTTCTAGAGAACCCCAGGAACCTTCTAATAGCCCCCAGACCCTTCTAGAGCCTCCCAGGAGCCTTCTAAAAACACCCAGACCCTTCTAGAGCCCAACCGGACCACTCTAATAGATCTCAGACCCTTCTAGAGGCCCCCAGGATACTTCTAAATGCCCCCAGACCCTTCTAGAGAACCCCGGGACCCTTCTAAAAGCCCCCAGACCCTTCTAGAGCCCCCCAGGACCCTTCTAAAAGCCCCCAGAACCTTCTAGACCCTCCCCGGATCACTATAAAAGCCCCCAGACCCTTCTAGAGACCCCCATGACCCTTCTAAAAGCACTCAGACCCTTCTAGAGGGCCCCAGGACCCTTCTAAAAGCACCCAGACCCTTCTAGAGCCTCCCAGGACCATTCTAAAAGCCCCCAGACCCTTCTAGACCCCCCCAGGACCCATCTAAAAGCCCCCAGACCCTTCTAGAGTCCCCCAGGACCCTTCTGAAAGGCCGCAGACACATCTAGACACTCCCCGGATCTTTCTAAAAGACCCCAGACACTTCTAGAGATCCCCAGGAGCATTCTAAAAGCCCCCAGACCCTTCTAGAGCCCCCCAGGGCCACTCTTAAGGCACCCCGTCCCTTCTAGGACACCCCAGGACCCTTCTTAAAATCCCCAGACCCTTCTAGAGCACCCCAGGACCCTTCTAAAAGCCCCCAGACCCTTCTAGAGCCCCCCCGGACCCTTCTAAAAGCCTCCAGACCCTTCTAGAGGAGCCCTGGACCCTTCTGAAAGCCCCCAGAACCTTCTAGAGCATCCCAGAACAATTCTAAAAGCACCCAGACCCTTCTAGAGCATCCCAGGACAGTTCTAAAAGCCCCCAGACCCTTCTAGAGCCTCCCAGGACCCTTATAAAAGCTCCCAGACCCTTATAGAGACCAACAGGACCCATCTAAAAGCCCCCAGACCCTTCTAGAGCCACCCAGGACGCTTCTAAAAGTCCCCAGACCCTTCTAGAGACCCCCAGAACCCTTCTAAAAGCCCCCAGACCCTTCTAGAGCACCCCAGGACCCTTCTAAAAGCCCCCAGACCCTTCTTGAGCCCTCCAGGACCCTTCTAAAAGCCCCCAGACCCTTCTAGCGGCACCCAGGACCCTTCTACAAGCCCCCAGACCCTTCTAGATGCCCCCAGGACCCTTCTAAAAGCCCCCAGACCCTTCTAGAGCCCCCCAGGACCCTTCTACAAGCCCCCAGACCCTTCTAGAGCAAAACAGGACCCTTCTAAAAGCACCCAGACCCTTCTAGAGGCTCCCCGGACCCTTATAAAAGAACCCCGGCCCTTCTAGAGCTTCCCAGTACCATTCTAAAAGCAACCAGACCCTTCTAGAGAACCCCAGGATCCTTCAAAAAGAAACCAGACCTTTCTAGACCGTCCCCGGATCATTCTAAAAGCCCCCAGACCATTCTAGAGCCCCCCAGGAACATTCTAAAAGCCCCTAGACCCTTCTAGAGCCCCCCATTATCATTCCAAAAGCCCCCAGACCCTTCTAGAGCCCCCTAGGACCCATCTAAAAGCCCCCAGACCCTTCTAGAGGCCCCTAGGACCCTTCTAAAAGCCCGCAGACCCTTCTAGACCCTCCCCGGATCCTTTGAAAAGACCCCAGACCCTTCTAGAGCCCCCCAGGATCATTCTAAAAGCCCCCAGACCCTTCTAGAGCCCCCCAGTACCCTTCTAAAAGCCCCTAGACACTTCTAGAGCCCCCCAGGACCCTTCTAAATGCACCCAGACCCTTCAAGAGGCACCCAGGGCCCCTCTTAAGGAACCCCGTCCCTTCTAGAGCACCCCAGGACCCTTCTAAAAGTTCCCAGGCCCTTCTAGAGCACCCCAGGACCCTTCTAAAAGATCCCAGACCCTTCTAGAGGACCCCAGGAACCTTCTGAAAGCCAGCAGAACATTCTAGAGTCACCCAGGACCCTTCTAAAGGCACCCAGACCCTTCTAGAGCCCCCCAGGACCCTTCTAAAAGACCCCAGACCATTCTAGAGACTCCCAGGACCCTTCTGAAAGCCCCCAGAACCTTCTAGAGCCTTCCAGGACCCTTCTAAAAGCACCCAGACCCTTCTAGAGCATCCGAGGACAATTCTAAAATTCCCCAGACCCTTCTAGAGCACCCCAGGACACTTCTAAAAGCCCCCAGACCCTTCTAGAGCCCCACCGGACCCTTCTAAAAGCCCCCAGACCCTTCTAGAGCCAACGAGGACCCTTCTAAAAGCACCCAGAACCTTCTAGAGCCTCCCAGGACCCTTCTACAAGCCACCAGACCCTTCTAGAGCATCCCAGGACCCTTCTAAAAGCCCCCAGACCCATCTAGATCCTCCCAGGACCCTTCTAAATCCCCCAGACCCTTCTAGAGACACCCAGGACCCTTCGAAAAGCCCCCAGACCCTTCTAGAGCCACCCAGTACCTTTCTAAAAGCACCCAGACCCTTCTAGAGCCTCGCAGGACCCTTCTAAAAGCTCCCAGACCCTTCTTGATACCACCAGGACCATTCTGAAAGAACCCAGAACCTTCTAGAGCCCTCCAGGACCCTTCTAAAAGCCCCCAGACCCCTCTAGAGAATCCAAAGACCCTTCTAAAATTCCCCAGACCCTTCTAGAGCCCCCCCGGACCCTTCTAAAAGCCCCCAGACCCTTCTAGAGCCACCCAGGATCATTCCAAAAGCCCCCAGACCCTTCTAGAGCCACCTAGGACCCATCTAAAAGCCCCCAGACCCTTCTAGAGGCCCCTAGGACCCTTCTAAAAGCCCCCAGACCCTTCTAGACCCTCCCCGGATCATTTGAAAAGACCCCAGACCCTTCTAGAGCCCCCCAGGATCATTCTAAAAGCCCCCAGACCCTTCTAGAGCCCCCCAGTACCCATCTAAAAGCACCTAGACACTTCTAGAGCCCCCCAGGACCCTTCTAAATGCACCCAGACCCTTCAAGAGACACCCAGGGCCCCTCTTAAGGCACCCCGTCCCTTCTAGAGCACCCCAGGACCCTTCTAAAAGTCCCCAGGCCCTTCTAGAGCACCCCAGGACCCTTCTAAAAGCCCCCAGATCCTTCTAGAGCCCCCCCGGACCCTTCTAAAGGGCCCCATACCCTTCTAGACCCTCCCCGGATCATTCTAAAAGCCCCCAGATTCTTCTAGAGCCTCCCAGGACCCTTCTAATTGCCCCCCGACCTTTCTAGACCCTCCCCGGATCCTTCTAAATGCACCCAGACCTTTCTAGGGCCCCCCAGAACCCCTCTAAATGCCTCCAGACCCTTGTAGAGCCCCCCAGGACCCGTCTAAAAGCGCCCAGACCCTTCTAGACCCTCCCCTGATCATTCTAAAAGATCCCAGACCCTTCTAAAACCTCCCAGGACTATTCTAAAAGAACCCAGACCCTTCTAGACCCTCCCCGGATTATTCTAAAAGCCCCCAAACCCTTCTAGAGCCCCCCAAGACCCTTCTAAAAGCCTCCGAACCCTTCTAGAGCCACCCAGGACCACTCTAATAGTTCTCAGACCCTTCTAGAGGCCCCCAGGACCCTTCTATAAGTCCCCAGACCCTTCTAGAGAACCCCAGGAACCTTCTAATAGCCCCCAGACCCTTCTAGAGCCTCCCAGGAGCCTTCTAAAAACACCCAGACCCTTCTAGAGCCCAACCGGACCACTCTAATAGATCTCAGACCCTTCTAGAGGCCCCCAGGATACTTCTAAATGCCCCCAGACCCTTCTAGAGAACCCCGGGACCCTTCTAAAAGCCCCCAGACCCTTCTAGAGCCCCCCAGGACCCTTCTAAAAGCCCCCAGAACCTTCTAGACCCTCCCCGGATCACTATAAAAGCCCCCAGACCCTTCTAGAGACCCCCATGACCCTTCTAAAAGCACTCAGACCCTTCTAGAGGGCCCCAGGACCCTTCTAAAAGCACCCAGACCCTTCTAGAGCCTCCCAGGACCATTCTAAAAGCCCCCAGACCCTTCTAGACCCCCCCAGGACCCATCTAAAAGCCCCCAGACCCTTCTAGAGTCCACCAGGACCCTTCTGAAAGGCCGCAGACACATCTAGACACTCCCCGGATCTTTCTAAAAGACCCCAGACACTTCTAGAGATCCCCAGGAGCATTCTAAAAGCCCCCAGACCCTTCTAGAGCCCCCCAGGGCCACTCTTAAGGCACCCCGTCCCTTCTAGGACACCCCAGGACCCTTCTTAAAATCCCCAGACCCTTCTAGAGCACCCCAGGACCCTTCTAAAAGCCCCCAGACCCTTCTAGAGCCCCCCCGGACCCTTCTAAAAGCCTCCAGACCCTTCTAGAGGAGCCCTGGACCCTTCTGAAAGCCCCCAGAACCTTCTAGAGCATCCCAGAACAATTCTAAAAGCACCCAGACCCTTCTAGAGCACCCCAGGACAGTTCTAAAAGCCCCCAGACCCTTCTAGAGCCTCCCAGGACCCTTATAAAAGCTCCCAGACCCTTATAGAGACCAACAGGACCCATCTAAAAGCCCCCAGACCCTTCTAGAGCCACCCAGGACGCTTCTAAAAGTCCCCAGACCCTTCTAGAGACCCCAGAACCCTTCTAAAAGCCCCCAGACCCTTCTAGAGCACCCCAGGACCCTTCTAAAAGCCCCCAGACCCTTCTTGAGCCCTCCAGGACCCTTCTAAAAGCCCCCAGACCCTTCTAGCGGCACCCAGGACCCTTCTACAAGCCCCCAGACCCTTCTAGATGCCCCCAGGACCCTTCTAAAAGCCCCCAGACCCTTCTAGAGCCCCCCAGGACCCTTCTACAAGCCCCCAGACCCTTCTAGAGCAAAACAGGACCCTTCTAAAAGCACCCAGACCCTTCTAGAGGCTCCCCGGACCCTTATAAAAGAACCCCGGCCCTTCTAGAGCTTCCCAGTACCATTCTAAAAGCAACCAGACCCTTCTAGAGAACCCCAGGATCCTTCAAAAAGAAACCAGACCTTTCTAGACCGTCCCCGGATCATTCTAAAAGCCCCCAGACCATTCTAGAGCCCCCCAGGAACATTCTAAAAGCCCCTAGACCCTTCTAGAGCCCCCCATTATCATTCCAAAAGCCCCCAGACCCTTCTAGAGGCCCCTAGGACCCATCTAAAAGCCCCCAGACCCTTCTAGAGGCCCCTAGGACCCTTCTAAAAGCCCGCAGACCCTTCTAGACCCTCCCCGGATCCTTTGAAAAGACCCCAGACCCTTCTAGAGCCCCCCAGGATCATTCTAAAAGCCCCCAGACCCTTCTAGAGCCCCCCAGTACCCTTCTAAAAGCCCCTAGACACTTCTAGAGCCCCCCAGGACCCTTCTAAATGCACCCAGACCCTTCAAGAGGCACCCAGGGCCCCTCTTAAGGAACCCCGTCCCTTCTAGAGCACCCCAGGACCCTTCTAAAAGTTCCCAGGCCCTTCTAGAGCACCCCAGGACCCTTCTAAAAGCCCCCAGATCCTTCTAGAGCCCCCCCGGACCCTTCTAAAAGATCCCAGACCCTTCTAGAGGACCCCAGGAACCTTCTGAAAGCCAGCAGAACATTCTAGAGTCACCCAGGACCCTTCTAAAGGCACCCAGACCCTTCTAGAGCCCCCCAGGACCCTTCTAAAAGACCCCAGACCATTCTAGAGACTCCCAGGACCCTTCTGAAAGCCCCCAGAACCTTCTAGAGCCTTCCAGGACCCTTCTAAAAGCACCCAGACCCTTCTAGAGCATCCGAGGACAATTCTAAAATTCCCCAGACCCTTCTAGAGCACCCCAGGACACTTCTAAAAGCCCCCAGACCCTTCTAGAGCCCCACCGGACCCTTCTAAAAGCCCCCAGACCCTTCTAGAGCCACCGAGGACCCTTCTAAAAGCACCCAGAACCTTCTAGAGCCTCCCAGGACCCTTCTACAAGCCACCAGACCCTTCTAGAGCATCCCAGGACCCTTCTAAAAGCCCCCAGACCCATCTAGATCCTCCCAGGACCCTTCTAAATCCCCCAGACCCTTCTAGAGACACCCAGGACCCTTCGAAAAGCCCCCAGACCCTTCTAGAGCCACCCAGTACCTTTCTAAAAGCACCCAGACCCTTCTAGAGCCTCGCAGGACCCTTCTAAAAGCTCCCAGACCCTTCTTGATACCACCAGGACCATTCTGAAAGAACCCAGAACCTTCTAGAGCCCTCCAGGACCCTTCTAAAAGCCCCCAGACCCCTCTAGAGAATCCAAAGACCCTTCTAAAATTCCCCAGACCCCTTCTAGAGCCCCCCCGGACCCTTCTAAAAGCCCCCAGACCCTTCCACAGCCCCACAGGACCATTCTAAAAGCCCCCAGACCCTTCTAGAGCCACCCAGGACCCTACTAAAAGCTCCCAGACCCTTCTAGAGACCCCCAGAACCCTTCTAAAAGCCCCCAGACCCTTCTAGAGCACCCCAGGACCCTTCTAAAAGCCCCCAGACCCTTCTTGAGCCCTCCAGGACCCTTCTAAAAGCCCCCAGACCCTTCTAGCGGCACCCAGGACCCTTCTACAAGCCCCCAGACCCTTCTAGATGCCCCCAGGACCCTTCTAAAAGCCCCCAGACCCTTCTAGAGCCCCCCAGGACCCTTCTACAAGCCCCCAGACCCTTCTAGAGCAAAACAGGACCCTTCTAAAAGCACCCAGACCCTTCTAGAGGCTCCCCGGACCCTTATAAAAGAACCCCGGCCCTTCTAGAGCTTCCCAGTACCATTCTAAAAGCAACCAGACCCTTCTAGAGAACCCCAGGATCCTTCAAAAAGAAACCAGACCTTTCTAGACCGTCCCCGGATCATTCTAAAAGCCCCCAGACCATTCTAGAGCCCCCCAGGAACATTCTAAAAGCCCCTAGACCCTTCTAGAGCCCCCCATTATCATTCCAAAAGCCCCCAGACCCTTCTAGAGCCCCCTAGGACCCATCTAAAAGCCCCCAGACCCTTCTAGAGGCCCCTAGGACCCTTCTAAAAGCCCGCAGACCCTTCTAGACCCTCCCCGGATCCTTTGAAAAGACCCCAGACCCTTCTAGAGCCCCCCAGGATCATTCTAAAAGCCCCCAGACCCTTCTAGAGCCCCCCAGTACCCTTCTAAAAGCCCCTAGACACTTCTAGAGCCCCCCAGGACCCTTCTAAATGCACCCAGACCCTTCAAGAGGCACCCAGGGCCCCTCTTAAGGAACCCCGTCCCTTCTAGAGCACCCCAGGACCCTTCTAAAAGTTCCCAGGCCCTTCTAGAGCACCCCAGGACCCTTCTAAAAGCCCCCAGATCCTTCTAGAGCCCCCCCGGACCCTTCTAAAAGATCCCAGACCCTTCTAGAGGACCCCAGGAACCTTCTGAAAGCCAGCAGAACATTCTAGAGTCACCCAGGACCCTTCTAAAGGCACCCAGACCCTTCTAGAGCCCCCCAGGACCCTTCTAAAAGACCCCAGACCATTCTAGAGACTCCCAGGACCCTTCTGAAAGCCCCCAGAACCTTCTAGAGCCTTCCAGGACCCTTCTAAAAGCACCCAGACCCTTCTAGAGCATCCGAGGACAATTCTAAAATTCCCCAGACCCTTCTAGAGCACCCCAGGACACTTCTAAAAGCCCCCAGACCCTTCTAGAGCCCCACCGGACCCTTCTAAAAGCCCCCAGACCCTTCTAGAGCCACCGAGGACCCTTCTAAAAGCACCCAGAACCTTCTAGAGCCTCCCAGGACCCTTCTACAAGCCACCAGACCCTTCTAGAGCATCCCAGGACCCTTCTAAAAGCCCCCAGACCCATCTAGATCCTCCCAGGACCCTTCTAAATCCCCAGACCCTTCTAGAGACACCCAGGACCCTTCGAAAAGCCCCCAGACCCTTCTAGAGCCACCCAGTACCTTTCTAAAAGCACCCAGACCCTTCTAGAGCCTCGCAGGACCCTTCTAAAAGCTCCCAGACCCTTCTTGATACCACCAGGACCATTCTGAAAGAACCCAGAACCTTCTAGAGCCCTCCAGGACCCTTCTAAAAGCCCCCAGACCCCTCTAGAGAATCCAAAGACCCTTCTAAAATTCCCCAGACCCTTCTAGAGCCCCCCCGGACCCTTCTAAAAGCCCCCAGACCCTTCTAGAGCCACCCAGGACCCTTCTAAAAGCACCCAGACCATTCTAGAGCCCCCCAGGACCCTTCTAAAAGCCCCCAGAACCTTCTAGAGACCCCCAGGACCCTTCTGAAAGCCCCCAGAACATTCTAGAGCCCCCCAGGACCCTTCTAAAAGCCCCCAGACCCTTCTAGAGCATCCGAGGACCCTTCTAAAAGCACCCAGACCATTCTAGAGCATCCCAGGACCCTTCTAAAAGCCCCCAGACCCTTCGACAGCCTCCCAGGACCCTTCTAAAAGCACCCAGACCCTTCTAGAGCCCCCCCGGACCATTCTAAAGGCCCCCAGACCTTTCTAGACCGTCCCCGGATCATTCTAATAGACCCCAGACCCTTCTAGAGCCCCCCAGGATCATTCTAAAAGCCCCTAGACCCTTCTAGAGCCCCCCAGGATCATTCCAAAAGCACCCAGACCCTTCTAGAGCCACCTAGGACCCATCTAAAAGCCCCCAGACCCTTCTAGAGGCCCCTAGGACCCTTCTAAAAGCCCCCAGACCCTTCTAGACCCTCCCCGGATCATTTGAAAAGACCCCAGACCCTTCTAGAGCCCCCCAGGATCATTCTAAAAGCCCCCAGACCCTTCTAGAGCCCCCCAGTACCCATCTAAAAGCACCTAGACACTTCTAGAGCCCCCCAGGACCCTTCTAAATGCACCCAGACCCTTCAAGAGACCCCCAGGACCCTTCTGAAAGCACCCAGAACCTTCTAGAGCCCTCCAGGACCCTTCAAAAAGCCCCCAAACCCTTCTAGAGAATCCGAAGACCCTTCTAAAATTCCACAGACCCTTCTAGAGCCCCCCCGGACCCTTCTAAAAGCCCCCAGACCCTTCTAGAGCCACCCAGGACCCTTCTAAAAGCACCCAGACCATTCTAGAGCCCCCCAGGACCTTCTAAAAGTCCACAGACCCTTCTAGAAACCCCCAGGACCCTTCTGAAAGCCCCCAGAACATTCTAGAGCACCCCAGGACCCTTCTAAAAGCCCCCAGACCCTTCTAGAGCATCCGAGGACCCTTCTAAAAGCACCCAGACCATTCTAGAGCATCCCAGGACCCTTCTAAAAGCCCCCAGACCCTTCTAGAGCCCCCCAGGACCCTTCTAAAAGCACCCAGACCCTTCTAGAGCCCCCCAGGACCATTCTAAAGGCCCCCAGACGTTTCTAGAACCTCCCCGGATCATTCTAAAAGCCCCCAGACCCTTCTAGAGCCCCCCAGGATCATTCTAAAATCCCCCAGACCTTTCTAGAGCCCCCTAGGACCCATATAAAAGCCCCCAGACCCTTCTAGAGGCCCCTAGGACCCTTCTAAAAGACCCCAGACCCTTCTAGACCCTCCCCGGATCCTTCGAAAAGACCCCAGACCCTTCTAGAGCCCCCCAGGATCATTCTAAAAGCCCCCAGACCCTTCTAGAGGCCCCCAGGAACCTTCTAAAAGCCCCCAGACCATTCTAGAGGACCCCAGGACCCTTCTAAAGGCCCCCAGACCCTTCTAGATCCTCCCCGGATCATTCTAAAAGCCCCCAGATTCTTCTAGAGCCTCCCAGGACCCTTCTAATAGCCCCCCGACCTTTCTAGACCCTCCAAGGATCCTTCTAAATGAACCCAGACCTTTCTAGGGCCCCCCAGAACCCATCTAAAAGCCTCCAGACCCTTGTAGAGCCCCCCAGGACCCGTCTAAAAGCGCCCAGACCCTTCTAGACCCTCCCCTGATCATTCTAAAAGACCCCAGACCCTTCTAAAACCTCCCAGGACTATTCTAAAAGAACCCAGACCCTTCTAGACCCTCCCCGGATTATTCTAAAAGCCCCCAAACCCTTCTAGAGCCCCCCAAGACCCTTCTAAAAGCCTCCGAACCCTTCTAGAGCCACCCAGGACCACTCTAATAGTTCTCAGACCCTTCTAGAGGCCCCCAGGACCCTTCTATAAGTCCCCAGACCCTTCTAGAGAACCCCAGGAACCTTCTAATAGCCCCCAGACCCTTCTAGAGCCTCCCAGGAGCCTTCTAAAAGCCCCCAGAACCTTCTAGAGCCCCCCCGGACGAATCTAATAGATCCCAGACCCTTCTAGAGGCCCCCAGGATACTTCTAAAAGCACTCAGATCCTTCTAGAGGGCCCCAGGACCCTTCTAAATGCACCCAGACCCTTCTAGAACCTCCCAGGACCATTCTAAAAGCCCCCAGACCCTTCTAGACCCCCCCAGAACCCTTCTAAAAGCCCCCAGACACTTCTAGAGACCCCCAGGACCCTTCTGAAAGGCCGCAAAACATCTAGACACTCCCCGGATCTTTCTAAAAGACCCCAGACAATTCTAGAGATCCCCAGGACCATTCTACAAGCACGCAGACCATTCTAGAGCACACAAGTACCCTTCTAAAAGCACCCAGACCCTTCTAGAGCCCCCCAGGACCCTTCTACAAGCCCCCAGACCCTTCTAGAGCCCCCCAGAACCCTTCTAAAAGCCCCCAGACCCTTCTAGAGCTTCCCAGGACCCTTCTAAAAGCCAACAGACCCTTCTAGACCCCCACCGGACCCCTGTAATAGATCCCAGACCCTTCTAGAGGCCCCCAGGATACTTCTAAATGCCCCCAGACCATTCTAGAGAACGCCGGGACCCTTCTAAAAGCCCCCAGACCCTTCTAGAGCTCTCCAGGACCTTTCTAACAGCCCCCAGAACCTTCTAGACCCTCCCCGGATCATTCTAAAAGCCCCCAGACCCTTCTAGAGCCCCCCAGGACCCTTCTAAAAGCACTCAGACCCTTCTAGAGGCACCCAGGATACTTCTAAAAGCACCCAGAACCTTCTAGAGCCTCCCAGGACCCTTCTAAAAGCACCCAGACCCTTCTAGAGCCCCCCAGGACCATTCTAAAGGCCCCCAGACCCTTCTAGACCCTCCCCGGATTATTCTAAAAGAACCCAGACCTTTCTAGAGGCCCCCAAGACCCTTCTAAAAGCCTCCAGACCCTTCTAGAGCCCCCCAGGACCCTTCTAAAAGACCCCAGACCCTTCTAGAGCCGCCTAGGATCCTTCTAAAAGCATAAAGACCCTTCTAGACCGTCCCCGGATCATTCTAAAAGCCCCCAGACCCTTCTAGAGCCCCTCAGGACCCTTCTAAATGCCCCCAGACACTTCTAGAGAACCCCAGGACCCTTCTACAAGCCCCCAGACCCTTCAAGAGCCACCCAGGACCCGTCTAAATGCCTCTAGACCCTTCTAGAGCCCCCCAGGACCTTTCTAAAAGCACCCAGACCCTTCTAGCGGCACCCAGGACCCTACTACAAGCCCCCAGACCCTTCTAGAGCCCCCCAGGACCCTTCTGAAAGCTCCCAGACCCTTCTCGAGGCCCCCAGGACCCTTCTAAAAGCCCCCAGACCCTTCTAGAGCCCCCCAGGACCCTTCAAGAGCCACCCAGGACCCTTCTAAAAGCACCCAGACCCTTCTAGTAGCACCCAGGACCCGTCTAAATGCCTCTAGACCCTTCTAGAGCCCCCCAGGACCTTTCTAAAAGCACCCAGACCCTTCTAGAGGCTCCCCGGACCCTTATAAAAGCACCCCGACCCTTCTAGAGCCTCCCAGTACCCTTCTAAAAGCAACAAGACCCTTCTAGACCCTCCCCGGATCCTTCTAAAAGCCCCCAGACGCTTCTAGAGACCCCCGGATCATTCTAAAAACCCCCAGACCATTCTAGAGCCCCCTAGGACCCATCTAAAAGCCCCCAGACCCTTCTAGAGGCCCCTAGGACCCTTCTAAAAGCCCCCAGACCCTTCTAGACCCTCCCAGGATCATTTGAAACGACCCCAGACCCTTCTAGAGCCACCCAGGATCATTCAAAAAGCCCCCACACCCTTCTAGAGCCCCCAGTACCCTTCTAAATGCCCCTAGACCCTTCTAGAGACCCCCAGGACCCTTCTAAATGCCCCCAGACCTTTCAAGAGGCACCCAGGGCCCCTCTTAGGGAACCCCGTCCCTTCTAGAGCACACCAGGACCCTTCTAAAAGTCCCCAGACCCTTCTAGAGCACCCCAGGACCCTTCTAATAGCTCCCAGACCCTTCTAGAGCCTCCCGGACCCTTCTAAAAGACCCCAGACCCTTCTAGAGGACCCCAGGACCCTTCTGAAAGCAAGCAGAGCATTCTAGAGTCACCCATGACCTTTCTAAAGGCACCCAGACCCTTCTAGAGCCCCCCAGGACCCTTCTAAAAGCGCCCAGACCCTTCTAGACACCCCCAGGACCCTTCTGAAAGACCCCAGACCTTTCTAGAGCCACCCAGGACCCTTCTAAAAGCCCCCAGACCATTCTAGAGCATCCGAGGACCCTTCTAAAATTCCCCAGACCCTTCTAGAGCATCCCAGGACCCTTCTAAAAGCCCCCAGACCCTTCTAGAGCCACCCACTACCCTTCTAAAAGCACCCAGAACATTCTAGAGCCCCCCAGGACCCTTCTACAAGCCCCCAGACCCTTCTAGAGCATCCCAGGACCCTTCTAAAAGCCCCCAGACCCATCTAGAGCCTCCCAGGACCCTTCTAAAAGCCCCCACACCATTCTAGAGCCCCCCAGGACCCTTCTAAAAGCCCCCAGACCCTTCTAGAGACCCCCAGGACCCTTCTGAAAGCCCCCAGAACATTCTAGAGCCCTCCAAGACCCTTCTAAAAGCCCCCAGACCCTTCTAGAGAATCCGAGGACAATTCTAAAATTCCCCAGACCCTTCTAGAGCCCCCCCGGACCCTTCTAAAAGCAACCAGACCCTTCTAGAACCACCCAGGACCCTTCTAAAAGCCCCCAGACCATTCTAGAGACCCCCAGGACCCTTCTGAAAGCCCCCAGAACATTCTAGAGCCCCCCAGGACCCTTCTAAAAGCCCCCAGACCCTTCTAGAGCATCCGAGGACTCTTCTAAAAGCCCCCAGACCCTTCTAGAGCCTCCCAGTACCCTAATAAAAGCACCCAGACCCTTCTAGAGCCCCCCAGGACCATTCTAAAGGCCCCCAGACCTTTCTAGACCCTCCCCGGATCATTTTAAAAGCCCCCAGACCCTTCTAGAGGCCCCCAGGACCCTTCTAAAAGCCCCCAGACCATTCCAGAACCCCCCAGGACCCTTCTAAAGGCCCCCAGACCCTTCTAGACCCTCCCCTGATCATTCTAAAAGACCCCAGACCCTTCTAAAACCTCCAAGGACTATTCTAAAAGAACCCAGACCCTTCTAGACCCTCCCCGGATTATTCTAAAAGCCCCCAGACCCTTCTAGAGCCCCCCAAGACCCTTCTAAAAGCCTCCAGACCCTTCTAGAGCCCCCCCGAACCACTCTAATAGTTCCCAGACCCTTCTAGAGGCCCCCAGGACCCTAAAAAAGACCCCAGACTCTTCTAGAGCACCCCAGGACCCTTCTAAAAGCCCCCAGACCATTCTAGAGCCCCCCCGGACCCTTCTAAAATACCCCAGACACTTCTAGAGGCCCCAGAGCCCCACTTAAGCCCGCCCGTACCTTCTAGAGCACACTAGGACCCTTCTAAAAGCCCCCAGACCGTTCTGGAGCACCCCAGGACCCTTCTAAAAGCCCCCAGACCCTTCTAGATCTCCCCCGGACCCTTCTAAAAGACCCTAGACCCTTCTAGAGGCCCCCACGACCCTTCTGAAAGCCGCCAGATCCGTCTAGAGCCCCCCAGGACCCTTCTAAAAGCACCCAGACCCTTCTACAGACACCCCAGGACAATATAAAAGCCCCCAGACTACTCTAGAGCCCCCCAGGACCCTTCTAAAAGCCCCCAGACCCTTCTAGAGCCCCCCAGGACGCTTATAAAAACTTCCAAACCCTTCTAGATCCTCCCAGGACCCTTCTAAAAGCCCCCAGACCCTTCTAGAGGCCCCAGGGTACTTCTTAAGCCACCCCGTCCCTTCTAGAGCACACCAGGACCCGCCTAAAAGCCTCTAGACCCTTCTAGAGCAACCCAGGACCTTTCTAAAAGCACCCAGACCCTTCTAGAGCCTCCCAGGACCCTTATAAAAGCAACCAGACCCTTCTAGAGACTTCCAGGACCCTTCTAAAAGCACCCAGACCCTTCTAGACCCTCCCTGGATACTTCTAAAAGCCCCCAGACCCTTCTAAAGCCCCCTAGGATCCTTCAAAAAGCACCCAGACCCTTCTAGACCGTCCCCGGATCATTCTAAAAGCCCCCAGACCCTTCTAGAGCCCCCTAGGATCATTCTAAAAGCCCCCAGACCCTTCTAGAGCCCCCCAGGATCATTCTAAAAGCCCCCTGACCCTTCTAGAGCCCCTAGGACCCATCTAAAAGCACCCAGACCCTTCTAGAGACCCCCAGGACCCTTCTAAAAGCCCCCAGACCGTTCTAGACCCTCCCAGGACCCTTCTACAAGCACCCAGACCCTTCTAGAGCCCCCCAGCACCCTTCTAATTGCCCCCACACCCGTCTAGAGGCCACCAATACCCTTCTAAAAGTCCCCAGACCCTTCTAGAGCCCCCCCGGACCCTTGTCAAAGCCCCCAGACCCTTCTAGAGGCCCCCAGGACCCTTATAAAAGTACCCAGACCCTTCCAGAGCCTCACAGGACCACTCTAAAAGCCCCCAGACCCTTCTAGAGCCCCCCAGGACCCTTCTAAAAGACCCCAGACCCTTCTAGAGCTGTCTAGGATCCTTTAAAAATCATAAAGACCCTTCTAGACCGTCCCCGGATCATTCTAAAAGCACCCAGACCCTTCTAGAGCCCCTCAGGACCCTTCTATATGACCCCAGACCCTTCTAGAGAACCCCAGGACCCATCTAAAAGCCCCCAGATCCTTCTAGAGGCCTTCAGGACCCTTCTAAAAGCCCCCAGACCCTTCTAGAGCCACCCAGGACCCTTCTAAAAGCACCCAGACCCTTCTAGAGGCTCCCCGGACCCTTATAAAAGCACCCCGACCCTTCTAGAGCCTCCCAGTACCCTTCTAAAAGCATCCAGACCCTTCTAGAGAACCCCAGGACCCTTCTAAAAGCCCCCAGACCCTTCTAGACCCTCCCCGGATCCCTCTAAAAGCCCCCAGACCCTTCTAGAGGCCCCTAGGACCCTTCTAAAAGCCCCCAGACCCTTCTAGACCCTCCCCGGATCCCTCTAAAAGACCCCAGACCCTTCTAGAGCCCCCCAGGATCATTCTAAAAGCCCCCAGACCCTTCTAGAGCCCACCAGTACCCTTCTAAAAGCCCCTAGACCCTTCTAGAGCCCCCCAGGACCTTTCTAAATGCCCCCAGACCCTTCAAGAGGCACCCAGGGCCCCTCTTAAGGAACCCCGTCCCTTCTAGAGCAACCCAGGACCCTTCTAAATGTCCCCAGACCCTTCTAGAGCCCCCCCGGACCCTTCTAAAAGACCCCAGACCCTTCTAGAGGACCCCAGGAACCTTCTGAAAGCCAGCAGAACATTCTAGAGTCACCCAGGACCCTTCTAAAGGCACCCAGACCCTTCTAGAGCTCCCCAGGACCCTTCTAAAAGACCCCAGACCCTTCTAGAGACTCCCAGGACCCTTCTGAAAGACCCCAGAACCTTCTAGAGCCCTCCAGGACCCTTCTAAAAGCACCCAGACCCTTCTAGAGCATCCGAGGACCCTTCTAAAATTCCCCAGACCCTTCTAGAGCCTCCCAGGACTCTTCTAAAAGCCACCAGACCCTTCTAGAGCACCCCAGGACCCTTCTAAAAGCCCCCAGACCCTTCTAGAGCCACCCAGGACCCTTCTAAAAGCTCCCAGACCCTTCTAGAGGACCCCAGGACCCTTCTGAAAGCCAGCAGAACATTCTAGAGTCACCCAGGACCTTTCTAAAGGCACCCAGACCCTTCTAGAGCCCCCCAGGACCCTTCTAAAAGCGCCCAGACCCTTCTAGACACCCCCAGGACCCTTCTGAAAGACCCCAGACCCTTCTAGAGCCACCCACTACCCTTCTAAAAGCACCCAGAACCTTCTAGAGCCCCCCAGGACCCTTCTACAAGCACCCAGACCCTTCTAGAGCATCCCAGGACCCTTCTAAAAGCCCCCAGACCCATCTAGAGCCTCCCAGGACCCTTCTAAAAGCCCCCAGACCATTCTAGAGCCCCCCAGGACCCTTCTAAAAGCCCCCAGACCCTTCTAGAGCCACCCAGGACCCTTCTAAAAGCACCCAGACCATTCTAGAGCCCCCCAGGACCCTTCTAAAAGTCCACAGACCCTTCTAGAGACCCCCAGGACCCTTCTGAAAGCCCCCAGAACATTCTAGAGCCCCCCAGGACCCTTCTAAAAGCCCCCAGACCCTTCTAGAGCATCCGAGGACCCTTCTAAAAGCACCCAGACCATTCTAGAGCATCCCAGGACCCTTCTAAAAGCCCCCAGACCCTTCGACATCCTCCCAGGACCCTTCTAAAAGCACCCAGACCCTTCTAGAGACCCCCAGGACCATTCTAAAGGCCCCCAGACCTTTCTAGACCGTCCCCGGATCATTCTAAAAGCCCCCAGACCCTTCTAGAGCCCCCCAGGATCATTCTAAAAGCCCCTAGACCCTTCTAGAGCCCCCCAGGATCATTCCAAAAGCCCCCAGACCCTTCTAGAGCCCCCTAGGACCCATCTAAAAGTCCCCAGACCCTTCTAGAGGCCCCTAGGACCCTTCTAAAAGCCCCCAGACCCTTCTAGACCCTCCCCGGATCTTTTGAAAAGACCCCAGACCCTTCTAGAGCCCCCAGGATCATTCTAAAAGCCCCCAGACCCTTCTAGAGCCCCCCAGTACCCTTCTAAAAGCCCCTAGACACTTCTAGAGCCCCCCAGGACCCTTCTAAATGCACCCAGACCCTTCAAGAGGCACCCAGGGCCCCTCTTAAGGCACCCCGTCCCTTCTAGAGCACCCCAGGACCCTTCTAAAAGTCCCCAGGCCCTTCTAGAGCACCCCAGGACCCTTCTAAAAGCCCCCAGATCCTTCTAGAGCCCCCCCGGACCCTTCTAAAAGATCCCAGACCCTTCTAGAGGACCCCAGGAACCTTCTGAAAGCCAGCAGAACATTCTAGAGTCACCCAGGACCCTTCTAAAGGCACCCAGACCCTTCTAGAGCCCCCCAGGACCCTTCTAAAAGCGCCCAGACCCTTCTAGAGACTCTCAGGACCCTTCTGAAAGCCCCCAGAACCTTCTAGAGCCTTCCAGGACCCTTCTAAAAGCACCCAGACCCTTCTAGAGCATCCAAGGACAATTCTAAAATTCCCCAGACCCTTCTAGAGCACCCCAGGACACTTCTAAAATCCCCCAGACCCTTCTACAGCCCCACCGGACCCTTCTAAAAGCCCCCAGACACCTCTAGAGCCACCGAGGACCCTTCTAAAAGCACCCAGGACCTTCTAGAGCCTCCCAGGACCCTTCTACAAGCCACCAGACCCTTCTAGAGCATCCCAGGACCCTTCTAAAAGCCCCCAGACCCATCTAGATCCTCCCAAGACCCTTCTAAATCCCCCAGACCCTTCTAGAGACACCCAGGACCCTTCGAAAAGCCCCCAGACCCTTCTAGAGCCACCCAGTACCTTTCTAAAAGCACCCAGACCCTTCTAGAGCCTCGCAGGACCCTTCAAAAAGCCCCCAAACCCTTCTAGAGAATCCGAAGACCCTTCTAAAATTCCCCAGACCCTTCTAGAGCCCCCCCGGACCCTTCTAAAAGCCCCCAGACCCTTCTAGAGCCACCCAGGACCCTTCTAAAAGCACCCAGACAATTCTAGAGCCCCCCAGGACCCTTCTAAAAGTCCACAGACCCTTCTAGAGACCCCCAGGACCCTTCTGAAAGCCCCCAGAACATTCTAGAGCCCAACAGGACCCTTCTAAAAGCCCCTAGACCCTTCTAGAGCATCCGAGGACCCTTCTAAAAGCACCCAGACCATTCTAGAGCATCCCAGGACTTCTAAAAGCCCCCAGACCCTTCGACAGCGTCCCAGGACCCTTCTAAAAGCACCCAGACCCTTCTAGAGCCCCCCAGGACCATTCTAAAGGCCCCCAGACCTTTCTAGACCCTCCCCAGATCATTCTAAAAGCCCCCAGACCCTTCTAGAGCCCCCCAGGATCATTCTAAAAGCCCCCAGACCCTTCTAGAGCCCCCTAGGACCCATCTAAAAGCCCCCAGACCCTTCTAGAGGCCCCTAGGACCCTTCTAAAAGACCCCAGACCCTTCTAGACCCTCCACGGATCCTTCGAAAAGACCCCAGACCCTTCTAGAGCCCCCCAGGATCATTCTAAAAGCCCCCAGACCCTTCTAGAGGCCCCCAGGAACCTTCTAAAAGCCCCCAGACCATTCTAGAGCCCCCCAGGACCCTTCTAAAGGGCCCCAGACCCTTCTAGATCCTCCCCGGATCATTCTAAAAGCCCCCAGATTCTTCTAGAGCCTCCCAGGACCCTTCTAATAGCCCCCCGACCTTTCTAGACCCTCCAAGGATCCTTCTAAATGAACCCAGACCTTTCTAGGGCCCCCCAGAACCCCTCTAAAAGCCTCCAGACCCTTGTAGAGCCCACCAGGACCCGTCTAAAAGCGCCCAGACCCTTCTAGACCCTCCCCTGATCATTCTAAAAGACCCCAGACCCTTCTAAAACCTCCCAGGACTATTCTAAAAGAACCCAGACCCTTCTAGACCCTCCCCGGATTATTCTAAAAGCCCCCAAACCCTTCTAGAGCCCCCCAAGACCCTTCTAAAAGCCTCCAGACCCTTCTAGAGCCACCCAGGACCACTCTAATAGTTCTCAGACCCTTCTAGAGGCCCCCAGGACCCTTCTATAAGTCCCCAGACCCTTCTAGAGAACCCCAGGAACCTTCTAATAGCCCCCAGACCCTTCTAGAGCCTCCCAGGAGCCTTCTAAAAGCCCCCAGACCCTTCTAGATCCCCCCCGGACCAATCTAATAGATCCCAGACCCTTCTAGAGGCCCCCAGGATACTTCTAAATGCCCCCAGACCCTTCTAGAGAACCCCGGGACCCTTCTAAAAGCCCCCAGACCCTACTAGAGCCCCCCAGGACCCTTCTAAAAGCCCCCAGACCCTTCTAGACCCTCCCCGGATCATTCTAAAAGCACCCAGACCCTTCTAGAGACCCCCATGACCCTTCTAAAAGCACTCAGATCCTTCTAGAGGGCCCCAGGACCCTTCTAAATGCACCCAGACCCTTCTAGAACCTCCCAGGACCATTCTAAAAGCCCCCAGACCCTTCTAGACCCCCCCAGAACCCTTCTAAAAGCCCCCAGACACTTCTAGAGACCCCCAGGACCCTTCTGAAAGGCCGCAAAACATCTAGACACTCCCCGGATCTTTCTAAAAGACCCCAGACAATTCTAGAGATCCCCAGGAGCATTCTAAAAGCACCCAGACCCTTCTAGAGCACACCAGGACCCTTCTAAAAGCCCCCAGACCCTTCTAGAGCCTCCCAGGACCCTTCTAAAAGCCACCAGACCCTTCTAGAACCACCCAGGACGCTTCTAAAAGGACCCAGACTTTTCTAGAGCCTCCCAGGACCATTCTAAAAGCACCCAGACCATTCTAGAGCACACAACTACCCTTCTAAAAGCACCCAGACCCTTCTAGAGCCCCCCAGGACCCTTCTACAAGCCCCCAGACCCTTCTAGAGCCCCCCAGAACCCTTCTAAAAGCCCCCAGACCCTTCTAGAGCCTCCCAGGACCCTTCTAAAAGCCAACAGACCCTTCTAGACCCCCACCGGACCCCTGTAATAGATCCCAGACCCTTCTAGAGGCCCCCAGGATACTTCTAAATGCCCCCAGACCCTTCTAGAGAACGCCGGGACCCTTCTAAAAGCCCCCAGACCCTTCTAGAGCTCTCCAGGACCTTTCTAACAGCCCCCAGAACCTTCTAGACCCTCCCCGGATCATTCTAAAAGCCCCCAGACCCTTCTAGAGCCCCCCAGGACCCTTCTAAAAGCACTCAGACCCTTCTAGAGGCACCCAGGATACTTCTAAAAGCACCCAGAACCTTCTAGAGCCTCCCAGGACCCTTCTAAAAGCACCCAGACCCTTCTAGAGCCCCCCAGGACCATTCTAAAGGCCCCCAGACCCTTCTAGACCCTCCCCGGATTATTCTAAAAGACCCCAGACCTTTCTAGAGGCCCCCAAGACCCTTCTAAAAGCCTCCAGACCCTTCTAGAGCCCCCCAGGACCCTTCTAAAAGACCCCAGACCCTTCTAGAGCCGCCTAGGATCCTTCTAAAAGCATAAAGACCCTTCTAGACCGTCCCCGGATCATTCTAAAAGCCCCCAGACCCTTCTAGAGCCCCTCAGGACCCTTCTAAATGCCCCCAGACACTTCTAGAGAACCCCAGGACCCTTCTACAAGCCCCCAGACCCTTCAAGAGCCACCCAGGACCCGTCTAAATGCCTCTAGACCCTTCTAGAGCCCCCCAGGACCTTTCTAAATGCCCCCAGACCCTTCTAGCGGCACCCAGGACCCTACTACAAGCCCCCAGACCCTTCTAGAGCCCCCCAGGACCCTTCTGAAAGCTCCCAGACCCTTCTCGAGGCCCCCAGGACCCTTCTAAAAGCCCCCAAACCCTTCTAGAGCCCCCCAGGACCCTTCTACAAGCCCCCAGACCCTTCAAGAGACACCCAGGACCCTTCTAAAAGCACCCAGACCCTTCTAGAGGCCCCCAGGACCCGTCTAAATGCCTCTAGACCCTTCTAGAGCCCCCCAGGACCTTTCTAAAAGCACCCAGACCCTTCTAGAGGCTCCCCGGACCCTTATAAAAGCACCCCGACCCTTCTAGAGCCTCCCAGTACCCTTCTAAAAGCAACCAGACCCTTCTAGACCCTCCCCGGATCCTTCTAAAAGCCCCCAGACCCTTCTAGAGCCCCCTAGGATCCTTCAAAAAGCACCCAGACCTGTCTAGACCGTCCCGGGACCCTTCTAAAAGCCCCCAGACGCTTCTAGAGCCCCCCGGATCATTCTAAAAACCCCCAGACCATTCTAGAGCCCCCTAGGACCCATCTAAAAGCCCCCAGACCCTTCTAGAGGCCCCTAGGACCCTTCTAAAAGCCCCCAGACCCTTCTAGACCCTCCCAGGATCATTTGAAACGACCCCAGACCCTTCTAGAGCCACCCAGGATCATTCAAAAAGCCCCCACACCCTTCTAGAGCCCCCAGTACCCTTCTAAATGCCCCTAGACCCTTCTAGAGCCCCCCAGGACCCTTCTAAATGCCCCCAGACCTTTCAAGAGGCACCCAGGGCCCCTCTTAGGGAACCCCGTCCCTTCTAGAGCACACCAGGACCCTTCTAAAAGTCCCCAGACCCTTCTAGAGCACCCCAGGACCCTTCTAATAGCCCCCAGACCCTTCTAGAGCCTCCCGGACCCTTCTAAAAGACCCCAGACCCTTCTAGAGGAACCCAGGACCCTTCTGAAAGCCAGCAGAACATTCTAGAGTCACCCAGGACCTTTCTAAAGGCACCCAGACCCTTCTAGAGCCCCCCAGGACCCTTCTAAAAGCGCCCAGACCCTTCTAGACACCCCCAGGAACCTTCTGAAAGCCCCCAGACCTTTCTAGAGCCACCCAGGACCCTTCTAAAAGCCCCCAGACCATTCTAGAGCATCCGAGGACCCTTCTAAAATTCCCCAGACCCTTCTAGAGCACCCCAGGACACTTCTAAAAGACCCCAGACCCTTCTAGAGCCACCCACTACCCTTCTAAAAGCACCCAGAACATTCTAGAGCCCCCCAGGACCCTTCTACAAGCCCCCAGACCCTTCTAGAGCATCCCAGGACCCTTCTAAAAGCCCCCAGACCCATCTAGAGCCTCCCAGGACACTTCTAAAAGCCCCCAGACCATTCTAGAGCCCCCCAGGACCCTTCTAAAAGCCCCCAGACCCTTCTAGAGACCCCCAGGACCCTTCTGAAAGCCCCCAGAACATTCTAGAGCCCTCCAAGACCCTTCTAAAAGCCCCCAGACCCTTCTAGAGAATCCGAGGACAATTCTAAAATTCCCCAGACCCTTCTAGAGCCCCCCCGGACCCTTCTAAAAGCAACCAGACCCTTCTAGAACCACCCAGGACCCTTCTAAAAGCCCCCAGACCATTCTAGAGACCCCCAGGACCATTCTGAAAGCCCCCAGAACATTCTAGAGCCCCCCAGGACCCTTCTAAAAGCCCCCAGACCCTTCTAGAGCATCCGAGGACTCTTCTAAAAGCCCCCAGACCCTTCTAGAGCCTCCCAGTACCCTAATAAAAGCACCCAGACCCTTCTAGAGCACCCCAGGACCATTCTAAAGGCCCCCAGACCTTTCTAGACCCTCCCCGGATCATTCTAAAAGCCCCCAGACCCTTCTAGAGGCCCCCAGGACCCTTCTAAAAGCCCCCCAGACCATTCTAGAACCCCCCAGGACCCTTCTAAAGGCCCCCAGACCGTTCTAGACCCTCCCCTGATCATTGTAAAAGACCCCAGACCCTTCTAAAAATTCCAAGGACTATTCTAAAAGAACCCAGACCCTTCTAGAGCATCCGAGGACCCTTCTAAAATTCCCCAGACCCTTCTAGAGCATCCCCAGGACATTTCTAAAAGACCCCAGACCCTTCTAGAGCCCCACCGGACCATTCTAAAAGCCCCCAGACCCTTCTAGAGCCACCGAGGACCCTTCTAAAAGCACCCAGAACATTCAAGAGCAACCCAGGACCCTTCTACAAGCCCCCATACCTATCTAGAGCATCCCAGGACAGTTCTAAAAGACCCCAGACCCATCTAGATCCTCACAGGACCCTTCTAAAAGCCCCCAGACCCTTCTAGAGCATCCGAGGACCCTTCGAAAAGCACCCAGACCCTTCTAGAGCCACTCAGGACCTTTCTAAAAGCCCCCAGACCCTTCTAGAGCCTCGCAGGACCCTTCTAAAAGCCCACAGACCATTCTAGAGCACCCAGGACCCTTCTAAAAGCCCCCAGACCCTTCTAGAGCCCCCCAGGACCCTTCTAAAAGCCCCCAGACCATTCTAGAGACCCCCAGGACCCTTCTGAAAGCCCCCAGAACATTCTAGAGCCCTCCAGGACCCTTCTAAAAGCACCCAGACCCTTTTAGAGAATCCGAGGACCTTTCTAAAATTCCCCAGACCCTTCTAGAGCCCCCCCGGACCCTTCTAAAAGCCCCCAGACCCTTCTAGAGACCCCCAGGACACTTCTAAAAGCCCCCAGACCATTCTAGAGCCCCCCAGGACCCTTCTAAAAGTCCCCAGACCCTTCTAGAGACCCCCAGGACCCTTCTGAAAGCCCCCAGAACATTCTAGACCCCCCCAGGACCCTTCTAAAAGCCCCCAGACCCTTTTAGAGCATCCGAGGACCCTTCTAAAAGCACCCAGACCCTTCTAGAGCATCCCAGGACCCTTCTAAAAGCCCCCAGACCCTTCTAGAGGCCCCTAGGACCCTTCTAAAACCTACCAGAACCTCCTAGATCCACCCAGGACTCTTCTAAATACCCCCAGACCCTTCTAGAGCCTCCCAGGACCCTTCTAAAAGCACCCAGACCATTCTAGAGCCCCCCAGGACCATTCTAAAGGCCCCCAGACCTTTCTAGACATTTCCCGGATCATTCTAAAAGCCCACAGACCCTTCTAGAGCCCCCCAGGATCATTCTAAAAGCCCCCAGACCCTTCTAGAGCCCCCTAGGACCCATCTAAAAGCACCCAGACCCTTCTAGAGGCCCCTAGGACCCTTCTAAAAGACTCCAGACCCTTCTAGACCCTCCCCGGATCCTTCGAAAAGACCCCAGACCCTTCTAGAGCCCCCCAGGATCATTCTAAAAGCCCCCAGACCCTTCTAGAGGCCCCCAGGAACCTTCTAAAAGCCCCCAGACCATTCTAGAGCCCCCCAGGACCCTTCTAAAGGCCCCCAGACCCTTCTAGACCCTCCCCGGATCATTCTAAAAGCCCCCAGATTCTTCTAGAGCCTCCCAGGACCCTTCTAATAGCCCCCCGACCTTTCTAGACCCTCCAAGGATCCTTCTAAATGAACCCAGACCTTTCTAGGGCCTCCCAGAACCCCTCTAAAAGCCTCCAGACCCTTGTAGAGCCCCCCAGGACCCGTCTAAAAGCGCCCAGACCCTTCTAGACCCTCCCCTGATCATTCTAAAGGACCCCAGACCCTTCTAAAACCTCCCAGGACTATTCTAAAAGACCCCAGACCCTTCTAGACCCTCCCCGGATTATTCTAAAAGCCCCCAGACCCTTCTAGAGCCCCCCAAGACCCTTTTAAAAGCCTCCAGACCCTTCTAGAGCCCCCAGGACCACTCTAATAGTTCTCAGACCCTTCTAGAGGCCCCCAGGACCCTTCTAAAAGCCCCCAGACCATTCTAAAGAACCCCAGGAACCTTCTAAAAGCCCCCAGACCCTTCTAGAGACCCCCATGACCCTTCTAAAAGCACTCAGACCCTTCTAGAGGGCCCCAGGACACTTCTAAAAGCCCCCAGACCCTTCTAGACCCCCCCAGGACCCTAATAAAAGCCCCCAGACCCTTCTAGACCCCCCCAGGACCCTTCTAAAAGCCCCCAGACCCTTCTAGAGCACCCCAGGACACTTCTAAAAGACCCCAGACCCTTCTAGAGCCACCCACTACCCTTCTAAAAGCACCCAGAACATTCTAGAGCCCCCCAGGACCCTTCTACAAGCCCCCAGACCCTTCTAGAGCATCCCAGGACCCTTCTAAAAGCCCCCAGACCCATCTAGAGCCTCCCAGGACACTTCTAAAAGCCCCCAGACCATTCTAGAGCCCCCCAGGACCCTTCTAAAAGCCCCCAGACCCTTCTAGAGACCCCCAGGACCCTTCTGAAAGCCCCCAGAACATTCTAGAGCCCTCCAAGACCCTTCTAAAAGCCCCCAGACCCTTCTAGAGAATCCGAGGACAATTCTAAAATTCCCCAGACCCTTCTAGAGCCCCCCCGGACCCTTCTAAAAGCAACCAGACCCTTCTAGAACCACCCAGGACCCTTCTAAAAGCCCCCAGACCATTCTAGAGACCCCCAGGACCATTCTGAAAGCCCCCAGAACATTCTAGAGCCCCCCAGGACCCTTCTAAAAGCCCCCAGACCCTTCTAGAGCATCCGAGGACTCTTCTAAAAGCCCCCAGACCCTTCTAGAGCCTCCCAGTACCCTAATAAAAGCACCCAGACCCTTCTAGAGCACCCCAGGACCATTCTAAAGGCCCCCAGACCTTTCTAGACCCTCCCCGGATCATTCTAAAAGCCCCCAGACCCTTCTAGAGGCCCCCAGGACCCTTCTAAAAGCCCCCAGACCATTCTAGAACCCCCCAGGACCCTTCTAAAGGCCCCCAGACCGTTCTAGACCCTCCCCTGATCATTGTAAAAGACCCCAGACCCTTCTAAAAATTCCAAGGACTATTCTAAAAGAACCCAGACCCTTCTAGAGCATCCGAGGACCCTTCTAAAATTCCCCAGACCCTTCTAGAGCATCCCCAGGACATTTCTAAAAGACCCCAGACCCTTCTAGAGCCCCACCGGACCATTCTAAAAGCCCCCAGACCCTTCTAGAGCCACCGAGGACCCTTCTAAAAGCACCCAGAACATTCAAGAGCAACCCAGGACCCTTCTACAAGCCCCCATACCTATCTAGAGCATCCCAGGACAGTTCTAAAAGACCCCAGACCCATCTAGATCCTCACAGGACCCTTCTAAAAGCCCCCAGACCCTTCTAGAGCATCCGAGGACCCTTCGAAAAGCACCCAGACCCTTCTAGAGCCACTCAGGACCCTTCTGAAAGCCCCCAGAACATTCTAGAGCCCTCCAGGACCCTTCTAAAAGCACCCAGACCCTTTTAGAGAATCCGAGGACCTTTCTAAAATTCCCCAGACCCTTCTAGAGCCCCCCCGGACCCTTCTAAAAGCCCCCAGACCCTTCTAGAGACCCCCAGGACACTTCTAAAAGCCCCCAGACCATTCTAGAGCCCCCCAGGACCCTTCTAAAAGTCCCCAGACCCTTCTAGAGACCCCCAGGACCCTTCTGAAAGCCCCCAGAACATTCTAGACCCCCCCAGGACCCTTCTAAAAGCCCCCAGACCCTTTTAGAGCATCCGAGGACCCTTCTAAAAGCACCCAGACCCTTCTAGAGCATCCCAGGACCCTTCTAAAAGCCCCCAGACCCTTCTAGAGGCCCCTAGGACCCTTCTAAAACCTACCAGAACCTCCTAGATCCACCCAGGACTCTTCTAAATACCCCCAGACCCTTCTAGAGCCTCCCAGGACCCTTCTAAAAGCACCCAGACCATTCTAGAGCCCCCCAGGACCATTCTAAAGGCCCCCAGACCTTTCTAGACATTTCCCGGATCATTCTAAAAGCCCACAGACCCTTCTAGAGCCCCCCAGGATCATTCTAAAAGCCCCCAGACCCTTCTAGAGCCCCCTAGGACCCATCTAAAAGCACCCAGACCCTTCTAGAGGCCCCTAGGACCCTTCTAAAAGACTCCAGACCCTTCTAGACCCTCCCCGGATCCTTCGAAAAGACCCCAGACCCTTCTAGAGCCCCCCAGGATCATTCTAAAAGCCCCCAGACCCTTCTAGAGGCCCCCAGGAACCTTCTAAAAGCCCCCAGACCATTCTAGAGCCCCCCAGGACCCTTCTAAAGGCCCCCAGACCCTTCTAGACCCTCCCCGGATCATTCTAAAAGCCCCCAGATTCTTCTAGAGCCTCCCAGGACCCTTCTAATAGCCCCCCGACCTTTCTAGACCCTCCAAGGATCCTTCTAAATGAACCCAGACCTTTCTAGGGCCTCCCAGAACCCCTCTAAAAGCCTCCAGACCCTTGTAGAGCCCCCCAGGACCCGTCTAAAAGCGCCCAGACCCTTCTAGACCCTCCCCTGATCATTCTAAAGGACCCCAGACCCTTCTAAAACCTCCCAGGACTATTCTAAAAGACCCCAGACCCTTCTAGACCCTCCCCGGATTATTCTAAAAGCCCCCAGACCCTTCTAGAGCCCCCCAAGACCCTTTTAAAAGCCTCCAGACCCTTCTAGAGCCCCCAGGACCACTCTAATAGTTCTCAGACCCTTCTAGAGGCCCCCAGGACCCTTCTAAAAGCCCCCAGACCATTCTAAAGAACCCCAGGAACCTTCTAAAAGCCCCCAGACCCTTCTAGAGACCCCCATGACCCTTCTAAAAGCACTCAGACCCTTCTAGAGGGCCCCAGGACACTTCTAAAAGCCCCCAGACCCTTCTAGACCCCCCCAGGACCCTAATAAAAGCCCCCAGACCCTTCTAGACCCCCCCAGGACCCTTCTAAAAGCCCCCAGACCCTTCTAGAGCCCCCCAGGGCCCCTCTTAAGGCACCCCGTCCCTTCTAGGACACCCCAGGACCCTTCTTAAAGGCCCCAGACCCTTCTAGAGCACCCCAGGACCCTTCAAAAATCCCCCAGACGTTTCTAGAGCCCCCCAGGACCCTTCTAAAAGGCCCCAGACCCTTCTAGAGGACCCCTGGACCCTTCTGAAAGCCCCCAGAACCTTCTAGAGCATCCCAGAACCATTCTAAAAACCCCCAGACCCTTCTAGAGCATCCCAGGACAGTTCTAAAAGCCCCCAGACCCTTCTAGAGCCTCCCAGAACCCTTCTAAAAGCCCCCAGACCCTTCTAGAGCACACCAGGACCCTTCTAAAAGCCCCCAGACCCTTCTAGAGCCCCCTAGGACCCATCTAAAAGCACCCAGACCCTTCTAGAGGCCCCTAGGACACTTCTAAAAGACCCCAGACCCTTCTAGACCCTCCCCGGATCCTTCGAAAAGACCCCAGACCCTTCTAGAGCCCCCCAGGATCATTCTAAAAGCCCCCAGACCCTTCTAGAGGCCCCCAGGAACCTTCTAAAAGCCCCCAGACCATTCTAGAGCCCCCCAGGACCCTTCTAAAGGCCCCCAGACCCTTCTAGACCCTCCCCGGATCATTCTAAAAGCCCCCAGATTCTTCTAGAGCCTCCCAGGACCCTTCTAATAGCCCCCCGACCTTTCTAGACCCTCCAAGGATCCTTCTAAATGAACCCAGACCTTTCTAGGGCCCCCCAGAACCCATCTAAAAGCCTCCAGACCCTTGTAGAGCCCCCCAGGACCCGTCTAAAAGCGCCCAGACCCTTCTAGACCCTCCCCTGATCATTCTAAAGGACCCCAGACCCTTCTAAAACCTCCCAGGACTATTCTAAAAGAACCCAGACCCTTCTAGACCCTCCCCGGATTATTCTAAAAGCCCCCAGACCCTTCTAGAGCCCCCCAAGACCCTTTTAAAAGCCTCCAGACCCTTCTAGAGCCCCCAGGACCACTCTAATAGTTCTCAGAAACTTCTAGAGGCACCCAGGACCCTTCTATAAGTCCCCAGACCATTCTAAAGAACCCCAGGAACCTTCTAAAAGCCCCCAGACCCTTCTAGAGACCCCCATGACCCTTCTAAAAGCACTCAGACCCTTCTAGAGGGCCCCAGGACACTTCTAAAAGCCCCCAGACCCTTCTAGACCCCCCCAGGACCCTAATAAAAGTCCCAGACCCTTCTAGAGAACCCCAGGACCCTTCTAAAAGCCCCCAGACCCTTCTAGAGCCCCCCAGGGCCCCTCTTAAGGCACCCCGTCCCTTCTAGGACACCCCAGGACCCTTCTTAAAGGCCCCAGACCCTTCTAGAGCACCCCAGGACCCTTCTAAAATCCCCCAGACGTTTCTAGAGCCCCCCAGGACCCTTCTAAAAGCCTCCAGACCCTTCTAGAGGACCCCTGGACCCTTCTGAAAGCCCCCAGAACCTTCTAGAGCATCCCAGAACCATTCTAAAAACCCCCAGACCCTTCTAGAGCATCCCAGGACAGTTCTAAAAGCACTCAGACCCTTCTAGAGCCTCCCAGGACCCTTCTAAAAGCCCCCAGACCCTTCTAGAGCACACCAGGACCCTTCTAAAAGCCCCCAGACCCTTCTTGAGCCCCCCAGGACCCTTCTAAAAGCCCCCAGGACCCTTCTAGATCCTCCCAGGACCCTTCTAAAGCCCCCAGACCCTTCTAGAGCCCCCCAGGACCCTTATAAATGCGCCCAGACTTTTCTACAGCCTCCCAGGACCTTTCTACAAGCACCCAGACCCTTCTAGATCCCACAAGGACGCTTCTAAAAGCACCCAGACCCTTCTAGAGCCCCCCAAGACCCTTCTACAAGCCCCTAGACCCTTCTAGAGCCCCCCAAGACCCTTTTAAAAGCCTCCAGACCCTTCTAGAGCCCCCAGGACCACTCTAATAGTTCTCAGACCCTTCTAGAGGCCCCCAGGACCCTTCTAAAAGCCCCCAGACCATTCTAAAGAACCCCAGGAACCTTCTAAAAGCCCCCAGACCCTTCTAGAGACCCCCATGACCCTTCTAAAAGCACTCAGACCCTTCTAGAGGGCCCCAGGACACTTCTAAAAGCCCCCAGACCCTTCTAGACCCCCCCAGGACCCTAATAAAAGCCCCCAGACCCTTCTAGACCCCCCCAGGACCCTTCTAAAAGCACCCAGACCCTTCTAGAGCCCCCCAGGGCCCCTCTTAAGGCACCCCGTCCCTTCTAGGACACCCCAGGACCCTTCTTAAAGGCCCCAGACCCTTCTAGAGACCCCCATGACCCTTCTAAAAGCACTCAGACCCTTCTAGAGCACCCCAGGACCCTTCAAAAATCCCCCAGACGTTTCTAGAGCCCCCCAGGACCCTTCTAAAAGGCCCCAGACCCTTCTAGAGGACCCCTGGACCCTTCTGAAAGCCCCCAGAACCTTCTAGAGCATCCCAGAACCATTCTAAAAACCCCCAGACCCTTCTAGAGCATCCCAGGACAGTTCTAAAAGCCCCCAGACCCTTCTAGAGCCTCCCAGGACCCTTCTAAAAGCCCCCAGACCCTTCTAGAGCACACCAGGACCCTTCTAAAAGCCCCCAGACCCTTCTAGAGCCCCCTAGGACCCATCTAAAAGCACCCAGACCCTTCTAGAGGCCCCTAGGACACTTCTAAAAGACCCCAGACCCTTCTAGACCCTCCCCGGATCCTTCGAAAAGACCCCAGACCCTTCTAGAGCCCCCCAGGATCATTCTAAAAGCCCCCAGACCCTTCTAGAGGCCCCCAGGAACCTTCTAAAAGCCCCCAGACCATTCTAGAGCCCCCCAGGACCCTTCTAAAGGCCCCCAGACCCTTCTAGACCCTCCCCGGATCATTCTAAAAGCCCCCAGATTCTTCTAGAGCCTCCCAGGACCCTTCTAATAGCCCCCCGACCTTTCTAGACCCTCCCCGGATCCTTCTAAATGAACCCAGACCTTTCTAGGGCCCCCCAGAACCCCTCTAAAAGCCACCAGACCCTTGTAGAGCCCCCCAGGACCCGTCTAAAAGCGCCCAGACCCTTCTAGACCCTCCCCTGATCATTCTAAAGGACCCCAGACCCTTCTAAAACCTCCCAGGACTATTCTAAAA
>JAUNZM010002916.1:0-31605 GCA_033459285.1 Clamator glandarius
CTACACTATCTTCCTGAGGCACGGTGATCATCAGTAACAAAGAACGTGAAGCCCTTACCCTGCATCGCTTCCTTGGTCTGCGGGACTATATCAAGCTGCATTCAAAGCTCACTCCTGCTGATCTCCCTGAGCCTCAAACATGCTGGATTCTAACATTTCCTTCCGTGACCTACAAGTTATGTATATGGAGAGAAATGAGTTTCTTGCTCCTGCCACCCATGGGGAGTGTCTCTGAACAGAACATGGTAAGGAGTGCAGGACCCAGGGTCTGAGTCTCAATTGGAGCTTCTCGTGGGCTTCTTCCTTCTTCTTCCTCAGTGCTGTCAGTTCTGTTTGCAGCCTCTTCTCTTGCTCCTCTGCCTTCTTCAAAAGCTCCTCCAGGTGAGCTTTCTCTGCAGAGAGGTCTTCCTTCATTCTTTCAGATGACTGCAGCTTCTCCTGCTCACAGATATTTTTGCTCTCCATCTTGTCCAACTTTACTGACAAAACTTCTTTCTCTTGCTCCAACTACAACCACAGAAGCACAAAGGAAATAAAATACAGTCAGATATACTGTGTGAAGAAGGAAGTCTGGCTTGCACACAAAAAGGAACATTTCCATATTCCGTTGCTTATACTGTCATAAGGCAAGAGGCCAGAGGTACTTAGGAGGTACTTATGAGGTACTTAGGAGCATGATTTAGGCATTGGTGGGAATGGTTGGACTCGACAATCCAGTGGGTCTCTTCCAACCTGGTTATTCTGCGATTCTGTGATTCAGAGATGAACAGCTGGCCACATCTTGGGCAACTCAGCTCACCTGCAGCACCAGTTTGTTCAGCTGCACTTTATCCAGCTGAAGAGCTTCATTGATACTGGTGTTGGATGCTGGATGTCTGGCATTCCACCTCCACTACTCAACCCTTTGCTGCAGCTTCCTGCACTCCTCTTCCTGCTGTTTCTGCTGCTGCTGCAGGAAACTGATGGAGTCCTGCTTGGCAGAAAGCTCTTCTCTAGGGCCTGCAAGGAAGGGGCAGGGAAAGAGCACAGTCAGTTCTCAAACTTCTTTTTTAAGGGCCAAATTAACCTTATTAGCTTTGTTAAACTGCTCCAGCAGGCCAGTGTTCACTTCTGTCAGTTTCTCACATCTGGGAAAGGGAGAAAAAGCAACAAGGTCCCTGAACAACTGCTATCCACAAGCAGTATCCCTGTGATTTTCCAACTCCCTCAATGCTGACTTTGTTGTCAAACTGAGAGGAAGTAAAAATGCTTTCTAGAATTAACTAAGGCCTCTGTAATGGCAAACTCGTTTGCTTCTCTTTGCTTTAAGCCTTCTCTTTCCATCTACAGCTTTGGTTTCCCCTCCCTCTTCCACTTCAATGACGCCCACAGTTAACGTCTTGCCTCCCCTCCGTGCTGCCTGCTCACTGGATGCAGCACCTTTCTCTAGCACTGTCCTCAGTCGCTCACTCACTGCACCACAGAAGAATGTCAGCTAGAAAGGGATCTTGGGAGGTGCCCCAGAATAACTCCCTGCTCCAAACAGAGACATTCAGCACACAAGGCTGTTACCACACCACAGAACAGCCTGCAGCCCTTTCTCCTTTCAAAGTAGCTTGCCCAACCACTTCCCCTGGGGAGACTAGGTATCACCGACGGGTTTTCCCTCACTTCTGTGATCGTCTAGGATACCGAGTATGAAGCAATGCTTCTTCCTTGTACCTCGCCCGCTCCTCTTCCAAGTGACAAAGTGCTTTCTTAAGGCCAGGGTCTTCTGGGCCTTCATCTGACGTGTCTGGAAAGAATTCATTAAGGAAAAAAGGAAATGTGTAGTCCAGCTCTTGTGTTCCCTTCGCTACTGTTAGCATCTGTCGCTCTCCCCTCCATGTGTCGAGTGTCCCAGGAGCTCATGGCTTCTTCCAGGAATAACAGTGTCACGACAACTGGACACAACACTGCTGGGCAGACTTAGAGCACTTGTTCAAACCCTCAGAGAGAAAAATTCTCTTTTCCTCTGGCACTGCACTGGGGAGCTTCTGCCTGTGTTAACCAACGTTAGGTACACTACCTTTAGTCAGCAACGTACACACTCACCCCTAATGCCTGCAGCTGCTCCTCCAACACTCGAGACCGAGTCCAGTACAATAGTACCTAGACAGATACACAGAATGAAGATCAGAGAGTCACAGACTAGCCGATGGGTCTAGTTTCAACCCCCTGGGATGGGGTCACAAGTGCAGCTCATAGCAGAGTCAGGGTCAAGGTGGAATGTCTTCTTCCTTTGGCAGCACCAGCATGTCCGTGGTGCCGGGTTCGGTGAAGGGGCAGTTCTGCAGCAGCGGGCGCTGCTCGCTCCCCCTTTCTGCCTCCCATTCCCTTGCTCCACCTGCCGGACTGCCTGGGCCGACCCACGTGGCAAGAGCCTCCCAACACGTGCTGATGGCGGTCGGAGGAGAAGCTACTTTTGCACCAAAAGAAACGTATAAAAGGGGAGAGGAGCCGGGACCGGGGGCGCCTCTGGCAAGACGCAGTCCAGCCTCAGCCACCTGCCCAGTGCCGTATACCTGACACAGGGCCAGGTGAACTAACAATTGATGACATTTAGGTTTAACAGCATAACAAATGATTAGCTTTTCTGTAATTAGTCAGCTCAAGAGAAGCATAAAGACGAGACTAACTCATAAGGGCAAACAGAACAATAGTAATTTAGCCAAAGCAACTGACACCTAAAGAACAGCGGAATAGAAGCTGCTCACACTTAAGGAATACATAGGACCTTCTCTCTACAACTACCTGAAGGGAGGTTGTGGAGAGGAGGGTGCTGGCCTCTTCTCCCAAGTGACAGGGGACAGGACGAGAGGGAATGGCCTCAAGCTCCCCCAGGGGAGATTTAGGCTTGAGATTAGGAAAAAATTCTTCATGGAGAGGGTGGTTAGGAATTGGAACGGTCTGCCAAGGGAAGTGGTTGAGTCACCGTCCCTGGAGGTGTTTAAGGTTAGGGTGGATGAGGTACTTAGGAGCATGATTTAGGGATTGGTGGGAATGGTTGGACTCGACGATCCAGTGGGTCTCTTCCAACCTGGTTATTCTGTGATTCTGTGATGACAGTTGTTTAGCTAAAGGAACAGATTTCTATAAGCCTTTAGGTAGGAAGGGGTAATTTGGCTAGATGATTTCTGATAAGCAAGACAAATTATATGAAACTGTGATAAAAGCAGAAAATAACACTGACAAGAATGCCAAGGATCCAAAGAACATGTGCACAGATTGAAGTTAAAGGAAATTAAGACAATTGGCCTTATCCCTGGGAAGACACTGCACAGGCACAAACAGGAAGAGACTCTTCTCGAACCCATTATAATAAGAAGCAGAGAAAGGTTATGAATAGGTATAGGTGTTTTTCTGGAATTTTATGAATATCTAACAGTTCACTGTATAAAGCCAAGCCATGTTGTCATGATGGGCACGCACGATTTTTTTGAGAAATAATTCTCCGGTGCATCTCAGCGTTGAACAAACGTAGCTACATTTTAACTTCTTAAGTTAAAGAAGTTATATGATTCCACGTGTCATACCTTGCTTTGCTGATTTTTTCCCAAATAAAAGGCTCTGGCAATTTTAGTTTCCAGAGTGCATCTGAGTTTTCAAAGGTCCAAAGGTTTTCTGCCCACTGCTGGCAGATTTGTCACGCCCGTGGCCTTCTCTTCAGCAAAGGCCAGGTAACGATCGACCCAGAGTGTCCTCCTGGGCTCACCACCCAGCTCATAGAGTTTGGTGATCTTCTCCTTGGTTGTAGTAGAGGAACTGGACTTCTAGGAGAAGGAGAGAGATACCAGGGCTGAGCAGCACAAAACCAGCTGGCTTACAGCTGAGAAGGTTTCAAGAAGGCAGTCGGGGAAGAGCTCCAAGTTCTGCTCAGGAACAGTTTTATATTAGATCTAGGCTTGTATCACACAAACATCAGGCAGGCGTTATTCGACAAAGGTATCTCAAAAATCAGCTGCCACTCAAGGAATTCACAGAAGGTGTGTTTTCAAAAGTGAAAGGTTTCAGGAATGCCACAGAAACCAAACCAACCTCGAGTCTTTGCAGAGAGCAAAGGGTGCTTTGAGGCATCCTTTGTGGGCTCATTTGATAAGTACAGGAGAAAACATTTAATTCACCTGCCAATGAGATTCCCCCTGGCTGCTGCACCCTGCCAGGGTGAGAGCTGCCCCTGCTCAGCCTCTTCTCTCGCTCCAGAGGGAGGTGCAGGCCTCAAAGGAGAGCTAAGATCTGAGGCCCCTGGGACCTCAAAGCCCTCCAGTTCCAACCCTGCCCCGGGGAGGGACATCTCCCGCTGGATCAGGGGCTCCAAGCCACATCCAACCTGGCCTTGAGCGGGAGGTGTCCCTGCCCACGGCACAAGATGGAGCTGGATGGGCTTTGAGGGCCCCTCCAACCCAAACTCTTCCGTGATTCTATGACAGTCAGAAGCCAGCACACGAGCACAAGTGAGAGATCTCACCACGCCCGCAGGCAGCCGGTAGCACAAGTATCACCCTTTCAGAGCGTTTGCTGCCCTTCAGGCGGAGCCGATGGGCTGAGGAGCCGCTTTGTTGCTGTTTTGCTCCCCCCGCCGCCGCCCCGGCTCGGCCCCGCGGGCCCCGCCGCCAGTGGGAGGTGTTCCCGGGCCGCACCCGCTGCTGCTGTGGGGCCGCCTCATGCTGCCCGGGCACAGCGGCGCCTTCGCCCTCCCCCTCGGCCTCAGCCTCGCCGCCAGCCGCCTCTTCTTCGCCTTCGAGTGAGTGCGGGGCCTACCCCCCTCCCCGGGCCCCGCTCCTCTCCCTGCCCCCGAGACACCCCCCCCCTTTATCCGACCTCCCCCCATCCCATCTCCTCCCCTCAAGACCCCTAGTTGTCCTCCCTGAGCGACCTCATTACCCCAGGACCCCCTTTATCCATCCCCTCCCTGAGGGACCCTGTTACCCCAGGACCTTCCTTTATCCGCACTTTCTCCCCTCAAGGGACTCCTGTTATCCCAGGGCCCCCTTTATGCTACCTCCCCCCCATCCCATCTCCTCCCCTCAAGACCCCTAGTTGTCCCCCCCATTTCTCCCCTACTGTTGCCTTTCCCCCCTCGAGGGACCCTGTTCCCCCAGGACTCCCTTCATCTGCCCCCTCCCTGAGGGACCTCGTTACCCCAGGACCCCCCTTTTATCCACACCCTCCCCCTCCCCCAAAAGGGATTCCTGTTACCTCCTTCATCCACCCCCTCCCTCTGAGGGACCGTGTTACCCCCAGGACCCCCTTTGTCCATACCCGCCCCCCCCAGACTGCTGTTACCCCAGAGTCCCCTTCACCTACCCCCTCTCTGAGGGACCCCTTTACCCCATTACCCCCTTATCCACCCTTCCTCCCCAAGGGACTTCTCTTAGCCCAGGACCCCCTTTATCCACCCCACACCCACCTCGAGGAGCCCCATTAAGCCAGAACCCCCTTTATCCATCTCCCCCCTGAGGGCCCTCATGCTGTCCTATCCCCCCCCCACCTTGAAACCTTTTGCTGTCCCCCCATCTCCCAGAGGGATCCCCCTAGGGACCCCCTGCTATACTCCCCAGGGGACCCCCCATTGCCCCCTCTCATCTCCCCCTCGAGGGACCCCCCTTCTCCCTTGCTTCTCCCACCCCCATTGTCCCCCCAGCCCCATTTTGTGGCAGTGCATCCCCCCAGGTGGGTTTATATAGGGAGGGGCAGGGGAGCAGGGGCTTTATTTACCAATCCTGGTTTAGGGAAGGGGTTTAATACCCCTAGGCTGCCCCCCTGGTCTATAAATGCCTCCCCCCCATCTCGAAATGCCCCCCGCTCCGGTCTCTAAATACCCCCAGTCTCCCCTCCTGCTTCCAAGAACTGGTCTGGAATGGCAGCCAGGATGTCCCCAGGGCTGGTGGGGTTTGTGTATTTGAGGCAGAACTGGGGTTCCTGCTCGGTGATGAAACCTTTTGGGGTCGTGAGGGTCTGCCCTGGAGCTTTGCCTTCTGGGGAGGGGGCAGCTGCTTCTCCCCCAGCCCCTTTTCCTGTGGGAAAGCTGCTCCGAGGATGCTCCTCGCTTCTGCATCCTAAAGGGTTGGAGAGCGGGAGCACCCCATTACATCCCTAGAGGAGCTGGGGAAGGAGCACCATTGGGTTTTGACACCTCCAAGGGTTCCTGCCGTCCCTCCTCTGCATTTCCATCTTGGGAGGAGGGAAGGGAGTTTATTTTTCCTGCCCAGAGCCGGGGGGGTCACGTCTGCCTTTGGAGTCTCAAAGCAAAGCTGCCCGGTCCTAGGGGCGGGAGGTGGAGGTTTTTCATCCGATTAGGGGCTCCGAGAAGTCAGATGAGCTGCTGGGGCAGGCGGTAACGGCATCACGACATGAAAACTCCTTTCTTAGTGCCCCCTGTGCCCCTCTGGAAGTGATCTCTGTCGCGTCTTAGGGATGTGATTTAGTAGTGGACATGTCCGATTGGAATTGATGATCTCAAAGGTCTTTTCCAACTTTATGATCATAGGATCTGAGCTAGCGGATGCAAGTTGCTCCTGGGGAGATTCCGATGGGATTCCAGAAGAGTATTTTTGGCCAGGAGAACAGTTAAACATTGCAATTATCTCCCCAAGGAGGCGGTGGATTCCTCTGCACTGGACACTTCTAAGGCTCATCTTGGCAGGGTGCTGGGCCGTCTCATTTAAACCATGGAACACGTGAAAAGGTTGGACCAGATCATCCTTGAGGTCCCTTCTAACCTGGCGTTCTGTGATTCTACGATCCAACCCAACGGGAAGCACGAGCACAGCAAGTGCTTTGTGTGGGGCGAGGCAGAGGACATCTGCCCTCTCCTCCCTCCTTGCCTACTCACTCTTTCTTGGTGGAAGATGCCCTGGGGCTTTCCAAGTTGTTATTTTAGCTGTGAGCTTCTGCTGCACGGGTTACAGTTTGCTGCTGGACAGCAAACACCTCCTAGTCTACAGTTTTAATGTGATTTCTTCTTGCCTGATGGAGAAAATGGGGTCCAGAGGTCCTCCTAGGAAAGGGGTGACCACAAGTTGGTGTCTCCCATTCCGGAGACCTTTCCACCCAGCCGAGGGGCTTAGCCAAAGGGGTTTTGTTGCTCGGTGTCTGCTTTGTTGTGGACAGCTGACCTTGGGAGTTGAAACAAAAGTTGCTTAATCCTCTCAAACCACCTCAGGGCGTTACTGAGGAGTATCTGCTTGGCTCTGGGTGCTTATAATAGCAAATCCCTCTGCGGATTGGGGGATGGGAGGGGTCTCCAGCCCTGTACCATGCAAAAAGCTGTGCTCCCGGGCCACCTCCACCAGTCGTACTGCAAGTGACGGAGCCGCTCTGGTGCGGAGTGTGATCCCACCAGTCCCCATCCGTGGAAAACCAGCCCCGGGTCATCATGCTGAGGTCCCTGGTGGCTTGGCACAGCAGTGCCAGTGCTGGAAAGCATCCTCATCCAAACATCTGGCATACCATGAAGGGCACGCAAGCATCCAGAGACAGCAAAGCAGTGTGGGGTCGAAGCCAAGGTCCCTCTCAGCTTCATGTGTTGGACTAAATGGAATTGCATTTGTGCTGGTTTTGATCCCTGCTTGGCTCGGGGTGTTTCTCCAGGTGTTCTTGATGCTGTTGTGGAAGGTGGCCAGGTTTTGGGGCAGCTGACTGGCTTTTGAAACACAATTCTGGGACTTAAGAAAGGCAAAGAGGTTGTGTACAGGGGTTGTACTGCCATCCTTGTGCCGAAGACGTTGTCTTCCCGGTGCTTTTTGTATCAGGAATGGTGTGGCCAACAGGAGCGGGGAAGGAATCATTCCCCTGTACTCGGCACTGGTGAAGCTGCACCTGGAATCCTGGGTTCAGTTTTGGGTCCCTCGCTACAAGAAAGACATTGAGGGGCTGGAGCATGTCCAGAGAAGGGGAAGATTGCTGGGGCAGGGGCTGGAGCCCAGGGGTTCTGGGAGAGGCTGAGGGACCTGGGGCTGTTTAGCCTGGAGAAGAGGAGGCTGAGGGGAGACCTCATTGCTCTCTGCAGCTCCTGGAAAGGAGGAGGTGGGGAGGTGGGTGCTGGGCTCTTCTGCCAAGTTAACAAGTGATAGGACAAGAGGAAATGGCTTCAAGTTGCACCAGGGGAGGTTTAGATTGGCTCTCAGGAGAAATATCTTCCCTGGCAGAGTGGGGAAGCATTGGAAGAGGCTTCCCAGGGCAGTGGTGGAGTTTCCATCTCTGGAGGGATTCAAAAACTATGTAGATGTGGCACTTCAGGACATGGTTTAGTTGGCACGGTGCAGCTGGGCTGATGGTTGGAATGGATGAGCTTAGAGGTCTTTTCCAGCCTTAATGATTCTGAGATTCTGCTCTGGTATTTCCTGGGCTGCCTCTTGCTAAGACCTTTCCAGAGGTCTCTGCAAAGCAGAGATGCTTCATCCCATCTCCCTGTGACAACTCAGTGTGGAACATCCTCTCCGAGAGCCAGTTCTGTAGCAATGGTTGGTAGCGACGCCTTTTGTTTTTCTTTCACAGCTGCCCCTTCCTCGCCAGCCACCTGACCCTGGCCATCCCCATGGTTGCAGCCCTTCTCTTCTTCTTCGTCATCAGCTGCCTGCTCCAGACCAGCTTCAGAGACCCAGGGATCTTGCCCAGAGCCACCCCGAGTGAGGCTGCTGACCTGGAAAAGCGGATTGGTGAGACTTCTCTTCCCTCTTCTGTGTGTGAGGTGGCCTGTGCCTCTGTGTGTGCACGCCATGGACATTCTGGGCTCGGTGAGTCTGGAGAAGAGGCTAAAATCCCAGATTATGAAGCTTGACGGTGCCTGAAGAGTCCTGTTCTACCCAATACAGGTGGTGAGGATGCAGGGTATTTAATTTAGGCAGAATCTCTCTTTAAGATTATGATTTGCCGTTGAGCCTGCTGTGCCACAAGGCTTTTTTTACTGTCCTGGTTCCTAACAATATGCTAATGCTTGTCCCTTTCTAAATCTGCTCTGTCAGGCTCTTCTGGTGGTGGCCAGAAGGTGCAGGCATCCCAGGTCTGTGGATGTGACCCATAGTAACAAATGCTTTAGCGGAGCTGATGCGAGACAGCTTGAATCGCCCTAGTGAGGACAGTTGCAAAGTGGTAATCCTCCATCTGACTCAAAAAATGGTTTTAAAACGTCCTCAGAGCAATTATTTCTGTTTCTATTTGTATGAAGCAGGGATCAGGCTGCAGATGCTGCCTGCTGTGCCAACTGTGATGGTGAGTGTAATCCACTGACTCTCCTCTTAACGCGCTCATGGTTACGTCTCTGTTTTCAAAGCCTTCAGAGTTGGAAAGGTGCTCTTTTAAAGAGTAACTTAAATAAAGGAGTCACCCCCAAAATGCACATGTGATGCAGAGGTTTTCCAGCTTGTGCTTTTGCTGAGCAGAGAAGGCCTCCAGCTCTCAGTCCCCAGTGAACAATCAAGTGCCAGCACCCCCGGATACAACTTAGTGTCCCTAAAAATCCTCAATGTTGACCTTGAGGAGGAGGAACCTTCTCATTCTCCTGAAAAACACACATCAGGTTTCACTGACCTCTGCCTGGAGCACAGACCTGCTCTGTCCTCCTCTGCTGTGATGGGAATAAGTCCGTGGGGCTTGGTGATGCTGGAGTTACCCTGATTTCTGTCACTTGGATGCTTAGAGCAGAGCAGGAACCACACGTGTGTTTACAGATGCTGTTGCTTCCTTGTGTTGTGATCCATTAGGCACACAGAGATGAGTTGGTGTTACTGGGCGCTTGAACTCAGCTGCTTTTATGCTCAGTATTTATAAATCACTTTATTTGATTGAAGCGTTGGGAGCAAATCGATCCTGGAACAAATCGCTTCCTCTTGGCCTCCCAGCAGCGTTGCCAGTGAGCAGACAAGGGAAAGACACAAGTAACGCTGCAAGGAGCTGACTGGAGTTCCTGGCTGCACACCTTGCAACCAGTCCTGTAGGCTGAGCTGCCTCTCAGCTTCTGATTAAAATCAAGAGAGCCCGTGCCAATCCCGTACCCTGCCAGGAAGCATCTCGGGGTGAGATGGGGCTGGTGTGACCGTTCCTTCTCGCCCTTGCAGACAGCATGGGGACCTCTACCTACCACCCGCCAGCCCGCACGATGGAAGAGGTCATCAACAAGCATGTGGTGAAACTCAAGTACTGCTACACCTGCAAAATGTTCCGTCCTCCGCGCACCTCGCACTGCAGCGTCTGCGACAATTGTGTCGGTAAGCTGGTAAGAGGGAAGGTGCCTTGTCTCGTGTGTGTGTGCGGCCTGTTATGTTCCTGGACAGATTGCTTTTGCTTCTTGTAAAATGAAATACTGAGCAGGCTGTATTCTTGCCACTCAAAATGAAAGCGACACCAATGCAGCGGATCGGTGTCCAAGACTCCATGTCTCTGCTTTCTCCGCTGCTGGGAGGATTGTGCCATGAATTACTGAGTTCAGCTCTGGAGCCCTCAGCATGAGAAGGATGTGGATCTGTTGGAGCAAGTCTAGAGGAGGCTACAGAGATGATCTGTATGATGACAGGCTGAGAGGGTTGGGGTTGTTGAGCCTGGAGAAGAGAAGGCTGCAGGGAGACCTTAGAGCAGCTTCCCGTGCTGAAAGAGGCTCCAGGAAAACTGGGGAGGGGCTCTTGGTCAGGGAGGGAAGGGACAGGACAAGGGGGAACGGTTTTCAGCTGAAAGAGGGGAGATTGAGGTGAGATTTTAGGAAGAAATGTTTTGCAGTGAGGGTGGGGAAGCCGTGGCCCAGGTTGCCCAGAGCAGGGGTGGCTGCCCCATCCCTGGAGGGGTTCAAGGCTGGGTTGGATGGGGCTTGGAGCCCCTGATCCAGTGGGAGGTGTCCCTGCCCATGGCAGGGGTGGGACTGGATGGGCTTTGAGGTCCCTTGCAACCCTCTTGAGGGTCCTGCATCCCTGGCTGGGGTCCCCTCGGGGTCCACTTGACATGATTTGGGGTCATCTTGGCGCTGGGATTGGAGCATGCGGCTGGGAGAGCGGCTGGGCTGTGGGAGCAGTGAGCGCGGATGGCTTTGGTTTGGGATTTGAATTATGGAGGTAAAAATCCTTCTGTCAAAGCCAGGAGACAGTTGGTCTTAGGTTGACATCCTATCTGTGATCTGATTGGCTCCCCTCGCGTGCCCTTGGCCATTTATAATTGCCTCTGATGTAATGGCCCAACCATCCTGATGAGCTCATAAACTCCCATGCTCCGCTTCTGTGCCAGCCCTGGAACCACGGGCAGCACGGCCTCTGCCTTCCTCATCTTCCTCCTGTCCATCCTCGGAACCAACCGTGACCTTGAAGCGGTTGGGAACCCTGGACAGGCGGCATTGTGCCCCGAACAAAAGCCGAGGCGATGGCATTTTGTTTGTACCTTGGGTTTATTTTGCTTGCGATGGTTTGATCCAGCCTGGAATAGAGTCCGTGTTGTCGGAACAGTGACAGGGCTGCACTGCACAATGGGCTTGCTGTTTATTTTGGTTATGTGACTTTCCCTTCGGTATAAATGATTTCTTTGATGGATCTGAGGATGCGTTTGTTCCTGGCTAGGTTTGGGCCCTTTCAAGACTGGGGCTGTTTGGATTCTTTATGAGATGGTGAATGTGGGGGGCTCTGGGACGTGTTACAGCCTAAGGAAGGAGGAAAACAGAACAACCCAACCCAAAGTTTGGACCGAAGCACCAAAAATGCTCAATTATCTATTTCCAGTCGATGGAGCTTTAACGTAGGACAGGCCTGGGCCTCTGGCTGTGTGTCGCGGGGCACGTTTTAATGTACTTTGAGTGAGCACTGGTAGCATCTCGATCCCCTGAGAATAAAGGGGTGTGAGAATACAGATGGTGGGATGCCGGTTGGGGTCAGGCTCTGCGGTATCACCACTCCTCGCCTTTTGAAGGAGGGCAAGCAGGAGAAACAACCCAGAGAAGTACGTTTATAGTTGTGTAGCATTGCCTGCTTGGAAATACGAATGCAGAGGAGAAAGCGGTACAGCACACATCAGACATTTTAGATACTGGGAGCAGAGGTGCTGGGATCTAATCTGGAAACTCTGCTCAAACCCGGGTTACTTTGTGTTTAGACGTGCATCTCCGAACCGGCCGTGGCCTCGCGTGGGACGGACACACTTCCCTTTTCACTCTGTGTACTCTGCTCCAACTTCAGGCCCTGGGCCGGAGACATTTGATGCCGCGTAGTGTGACACGCAGCCTCCGGAGTTTCCCTTCTTGGCTCAGTACTTGTGTCGATCTGAAAGCTGCTTCATTTTTTGCTCCTTGATCACTGAAAGCAACGTCTCCTTCAGCATCTTGAACTACTTAATTGTCTTTTCTGTCAGATGGAAACAGTGTTTTCTGGGAGAGTGGATCTTCTCTCAGCTGTGGTCATCAAAGTGTCCAGTGGTAGCTGGTGGCGAGCGTTTGATTATCACCAGTGAAGATTTCTCTCTGCAGGCAGATGTCCATGTTTACCTGCAGAACGTTCAAGGCAGATGTCAGGCCATTTACGTGAAGGGACGACTTGTATCCTGAAAAATTTCAATTTAGATAAAATGTGTGCTAAAATACAGTGCCAGATTGACCTTTTTTCAGGTATTGTATTACAGCACACCTGACAAAAGCGTATTTGTGTTGGTGGTCTGATAGGAATTTGTAAAGGGTGGTTATTTTGTCTTGTAAAATGAATTTGCCTCGATTCCACGAGCTGCTGATGTATAGGGCATTAATCATATCTCGTCCCATAAGCTGGAGTTCTTAATGAATAGCTGTTCCAAGAATTAGTTGAACTTTACATACACTATTTGTACTACCTGAAAAGTGAGCCATCAACCTCCCTATCCCAAAACCCAAACAATCTCCCCCACCAAGTCCTTTTTGTGCCAAGGATTATTTGGCTCAAACCAACAATTCCTTTTTTCTTTCTGCTGGAATAAAAGGAAAGAACAGACAGGAAAAAAGCTTCCCCGTGTCATCTGTGCTGCCCACAAGAAATGGTTGATTAATAATAACAACACTCTAGTCCTAAATTAACAGCCTTTTTTCACTGTGTGCTCTGCTAAATTCCCTAGATTGAATGAATTTAAAGCTTTGTGTTTCTTCTTTGTCTTGTGCAGTGATGAACAGAGTGGGTACTTAACACCCAACTTCTGAGAAACTCCAGAGAGGGGAGGAGGAGAGTGTAATTGGAGAGGGGAATGTAATCCATCTAACTAAACATGAGCAGGAGAGGCATCTCTAGGTGCAGGCTTGGAGAAGATGATGTGGGAAGAGCGTGGGGTTCCTCCAGTCAGGAATCCTTGGGATAGTAAACCTGAGGTGTTGGGGATGGGACTGTACAGAAAAGCACCTTTAATTTTTTGTGCTTTTTATGGTTAATGGATGATGCCATAGTTATATCCCGGTGCTCCTTTGGAAAGGCAGAGTAGTCTCTGGGAGTTGTTTGGGTAGAATATTTTGGGTGATAAACCAAGAGTATGGTCCCTGTGCAGAGGTTGGCTCCGGCTGGTCTCGGGAGCAGGGAGGCAGACAAGCCTTGACTGCCAGAGAGGACTTGGCATTTTTTTCTGACGACTTTCATAGCTGGGAAACATGGAGTAGGAGGAGGAGATCCGAGTGGCTGTTGTACAGCTTGTGGGATGGGAAATCTGTGGTTTTCTCTGGGAATGACTTGTGAGAACCAGGCCAGGGCTCTTCTGTTTTCATTTTTTCCACCTCTGTCGTGGGTTTGTTTTCACCCCCTTCACCTGAATGATACGCTGGCTTTCCCAGTGTCCTGGTACTTAAGGGAAGCTGCTTAAGAGAAGGGACTTCCCTCCCTTTAGTGGATGGGCATTTGGCCTGGTACGTGCTTTCCTTACATCTCCTTTAACAGGAGATGCCTTTGGATCGCATTAAACACTGCTGTCTTGGCTAACCTCCTCCTGAGTGCACGGGCATCTCCAGGCCTTTGGTGCAAGTTCAGGAAATACAGTTTAAAAATCATATGCTAATAAAAAACCTGCTTTTTGGGCCTGTTGCCATACCATAGCTATTTTCTGTTGACTTAGATCTCAACTTTAGCAGCAAGCGAGGCATGAAAAATGTTGGTGAAAATATGTTTGTGTGTTTTTTTTTTTAACTGGATTGGCACCGAACGGCTCTGTGCTGCCAATGAGCTGTGATATCTTGGAATCGGAAATTGAGACCTGGCTTCTGTTGGTTTGTGTCACCAGGTTTATTCTTGCTCAGCATCATAACGTTAGGAGCGTTGGGTCACATGTGAGGTGTTGTACGCACTGGATCTTCCCACAGAAAAGGAGAGTTTAATTCTGTTGTTAAGGTCTGGTTAATCCCAGTGTGGACACTGAAGGTTTTACCTTTTCGAATAGGCTGCGCTAGTTGGAAGTGAACTAGGGGTAACCTGTTTTTTCTATAATCTCTTGCTTTCTGAAATACTGTCTTCATGATGCTTGGTTTGGAGGTGACCAATGTTCCCTGGCAGGATGCGTGTAGGATACAGGATGGTGAACCTCAGTTCTGACTCTCCACTGGATCTCATTTTTCCCAGCCTTTGTCAGCACCAGTTTATTGGGACAAACCACTGGATTGTTGTGTAGTACGGTTTTCCTCTGTGGTATGGGGTGAATAGTCATGGACTGGGTTGGGTTGAAAAGGATCTTGAAGCCCATCCAGTTCCACCCCTGCCACGGACAGGGACACCTCCCACTGGATCAGGGGCTCCAAGCCCCATCCAACCTGGCCTTGAACCCCTCCAGGGATGGGGCAGCCCCCACTGCTCTGGGCAACCTGTTCCAGGGTCTCACCACTCTCATAGGGAAGAAATTCCTCCTTATGTCCAGTCTAAATCTGCACCTCTTTCTGTTTATCCCCATTGCCCTTCGTTCTATCATTACAAGCCTTTGTAAACAGTCCCTCCCCAACTTTCTTGTAGCCCATAAGGTCTCCTTGGACCCTTCTCTCCTCCAGGCTGAACAACCCCAACTCTCTCTCTCTTGGATGGGAGGTGCTCCAGCCCTTGGATCATCCTTGTAGCCTCCTCTGGACCCATTCCAGCAGCTCCATATCTCTCTTGTGTTGAGTATTCCAGAACTGGGCACAGTACTCCAGATGAGGCCTCACGATAAAGGGGAAGAATTGCCTTCCTTGACCTGCTGGCCATGCTTTTTTGCCTACGAGTTAGATCCTGAAGATTCCAGAAAGCCCGTTATGTGTCATCTTTAGATGTGGTAGTGATTGAAATCTTCTATTGGGGTCCTGAGAGAGACATGGAGTGTGGGATGTGCTACGATATGATGTGGTGTGGTGAGGAGCGTGGCTCTGTGTCAGAGAGCACAGCTGGCTGAAGGAAGGAGCTGAAATCCAGAGCCTCGATAAGCTGGATTTGTTGAATTTGTTAAGGAGGGCTTAAAGGCAGGCTGAGAAGGAAAGATGAGATCAACAAACACGCTTTGTTAAAGCACAGGCAGGCTCGGCGCCTTCCCACCTTCCAACCCCGACAACCCCAGAACACCTAGCACCCTGCAGGTCCTGGGGCAGGAACGTTGTGCTCCTATCAGGTTGTTCCTAAGGGGGAATCTGACGGAGGAAATGGGTCATCACACAACATTTAGCATAAGCTGCTCAGTTGTTGGAGTGCTCATTAAATGACCTCTGGTCTGCAACCACCCATCAGGAATCAAGGTGGGGGTTTCATTTTCCTTCCCCAACAGATCTCCATTATCAGAAGTCGGGAACAAAATGTGCCGTAGGGGCACATCCTGCAAGCAAAGCATGGGTCAGTGTTAATTAGTTTGAAGAGCATCACCAAGAGTGGAGTTTTGGGAAGTCCTGGGACCTGAGAGGTGTTAATAGTGTAATTAGAGAGCCGTGTTTAGCCAGGGAGATCCCATTCCCTGGATGGCTGCTGGGAGAAAGCTTCCTCATCACCTTTCCACTAGTAAAACTCGGTATCTTGGGTTTACAGGTCGTCTCCCCAAAGGCACAGGTGGGGTAAATGTCTGGTGGAGGAAAGGAGCAATGTTTGACAGGACTGACTTTAAGTTTATGGGAGCACCAGGTAGTTGGAAGTTGGTGGCTGAAGCCATTAGAAAATTTCCTGTATTCCTTTTGTATGTGGCATTGATATTGTCAGCTCTTTCTGAGGTCTGGGTGTTAACAGGAGATGAGAGGAATAGAAAGTGTCTTTGGTCAAACTCTGACCCACTGGCAAAAGTCAGAACAGCGAGGCTGCCACTCAGTGCAGAACTGAGACTGTTGAGCAGAGATCAGTTCTCTCAGCAGTTGGGCAACCACGAACTTAATCTGTACTGCCCATGGATAATGACATGACAATGAGACATCACCTCTTGGTTGTGAATCCAGATCTAAGTTCAATTCTAGGGTTTTGGGGGGTGAGGGAAGGAATTTTGCTTTTGTGTAGCTTGTATCAAAATAGATTTGTCCTATGAGTTTCCAAAAGGTGTTTGTAACCCTGAAACTGAGCCCGTACCATAGTCCAGAAGTCAGGTTTTGGAGTCTCAAGCTCATGGGTGTGAGGCAGAGCTGCCCAGCCTGTATTTGTGCTGGGGTGCTAGTTTCTTACAGGGATGAGCGTGAAGAAGGTGACTGATGGGTGCCGAGTGTTGCCACTCAAGCTCAGTGTATTGTCTTGCATGTGCTGAGGGACCAGGGGAGGCAGGTGGATTTCTCAAGTTTAAAAAAGAAAGGGGAAAAGGCAAAAAGGAAGCACGCATCTCAATGGTGACGTTGTCAGTCACACTTGTTGAAACTGCTGTGGTGAAATCCTTTGTGTGCATCGGTGTGGTGTTTGCTGTCTGTCTTTTGGGAGCATCTTGATCCACTACAGAAGGATTTTTTTGTTTTATCTTAACTTTAATTTCCTCTCAGCCTCTTCCATCTCTTTAGAACCAAACTGCCATGGGAAGAGAGGCCATGGAGTCTGACCTGGAGCTGGCCCTTCAGAGGGCTATAAAAGGCAGCGGGCTCAGGCTGGGGTGTTGACCTCAGCAGAGCCAGTTGCCCCTTAAATAGATCAGATGAAAATGTTCCTCGCTGGAGGATGAGCAGTGTTTCCTTCTAAATGAGAATGGTTGTTAGTCTGTGCTTGTTTCTCAGCTTGAACTCTCCAGACTGAGGAATTTGAACCACTTGCGTGTTGAGTTTTGGGAGATGGAATTGGGCATGGCGAGTGTCTGAAATGCAAACTTGAGGTGTGAGGTAGGGTCTGTGGAGGCTCCTGCGATGCCTGTTGGATGCCATTGCGTTCTGTGCCTGCCCTTTGAGTACCAGTGCCTGTTATGTAAGAGCATTGCCGTGCTACCCCAAGGTAGCACAGGAGGAGACTGACAGTTGGAGACAGTCTGTCAGTTGGAGACAGTCTCAGTTGGTGTGCTCGTGACAGCCAGGCCAGTTTTGGTGTGTCTGCGAGGTTTGGTGCCAGCTGAAGCCATGCCTCGTCGTCAGTTTGGCTGCGTGTACCCGTGGTGCATCTGTAAGCACCGCCGCCATGGGCCGACCGGAGAAGCGCGGCCGGATACTCTGAGATTACTTAACCCGAGACCTCGTACCCCGAGACCTCGTACCCCAAGACCTCGTACCCCGAGACCTCGTACGCCGAGACAGCGTTCCTGGATTATTCTCTGGGCCGAGGTACTGGTACTGTGATAGCGCAGGCAGCGTAACTCCAGGAGAGCCGTTTGAAGACATGGCAGAGGTTTAGTCTAGGGGAGGGCTGAGAGGTGGGAGGTTGAACCTTGCGCCCCTGGACATGGTGTGGATGCGATGTGTTAGTGGTGCTGGATGTTGGGACTGCCAGGATCTGACCCAGCCTGAGCTCTTGATAGCTCCAGGGGATGTGGAAAGTACTAGAAACAGCAAAGGTCAGCACAGCATCTCTACTTTGAGGACTGCTTTTTGGAAGCATTAATGCTTTGTTGAGAATGCCTCTTGCAATCAAGACACCATCTTTTTTTCTGTGTCGTTTTCTGTTTGCCATGACTCCTCTGTAGAGGTTCCCTGCCCTTGGCATGGTTGGTGTTTCCCAGCAGGTTGGAAGGCGCTGGGAAAGCTGCTGATTTGGAACCTGTGTCCTTTTCCTCAGCTGCTGTTGGTGTCAGCGGCCTGTTAAGCTGCTGCTGCTGTAACTGATTTCCAGCTTGTTGATCTTGATAGGAAGGGTGCAGAAGAATTGGGGAAGCATGGGTGGTTTTATTCTCTCCTCTGGTTTCAATGATTTAAATCCAATATGACCATGATCCTAGCTGAATGGTTCCTAGGGAAAATGACTCCCCTTTCCCAGCGTTGTCCATCACTAATATCCATGTTCTAGCCAACGTGGCAGTCTGCTTTGTAGCAGTGATGGGATGAGAGGGAATGGCCTCAAGTTGGTCCTGGGGAGGTTTAGATTGGGTATTAGGAAAAACTTTACTGACAGGGGCTGCCCAGGGCAGCGGTGGAGTCTCCATCCCTCGAGGGGTTCAAAACACGTGTAGACGTGGCACTCTGGGTTTAGCAGGCACGGTGGTGTTGGGCTGACGGTTGGACTGGATGAACTTCAAGGTCTTTTCCAACCTTAATGATTATGTAACTCCCTGGCTGTGGGGCCTGTTTGCCGTTGGGCACAGAGGACTTGAAGACACAAGGGCAGAGCACTCTCTTCTACCAAGACCTCATTTCCTCACTTCAATGAGGTCTCATCCAGATTGAGCCTCAAGGGGTTGAGCGGTTGGTTCCCTGAGTCTGCAGGATGCTGTTAACCAGCGTTGCCGCTGGTCAGCATCTTCTCCACTTGCTGACTTCCAGGCCCCTGGGGTTTGGTGCTCCCCATCCTCCGGCCAGGCTGATGATGGGAGAGAAGCAGCTGCTGGATTCCCAGGGCTCAGCTTTGCTCGTCTTTGTACCAGCACTCAAACAATAGTTTACGCTGGCGGGGCCGTGTGGCGCATCACGTGCGCGGTGCTGTTTCTGCCAGGGTCCTTGCCCATCTGTTCCCAGCTCTTTCTGGGTTATCGGGCGCGGGTCCAAGTCCTCGCAGGCAGCCGGGCTCCACGGCCAGAGATTACGAGCAGTAACCTTCCTGGCAGGAGCAGCGTGGCTTTGCTTTTATGCAGATTAGGCATGTGCTTCTCACTTCAAGGCTTCCACAGGAAAAGACAGTTTCCTGTGTTTGATTCTTGGTGGGCAGCTCCGATGATGCATCCGTGGCCGAGCCTGCTCTCAAGGCTCGGGAGAGGATTCCGGGCTCGGGAGAGCGATTCCGGCTCGCTGTCCCCCCGCTCTTTGCCTTCCACCTCCACTGCTACATCACCACAACACAACCACACGCTCGCTCGTACTACTGGTGTCATTCATTCAGTGCCAAGATTGCTTTAAAAAATTCCCTTGGCCCCGGTTCAAAGAGGAGTACAGCTGGGATGGGTTAGATTTTAGGCAGTCTGCCCTCAATTTGAGATGAGTTATAAATGGCAGTGCCGACTTCCTCAACTACCACTCTCCGAGGTAATTACTGTGGGACTCAGTTAAGGCTTCTCGAGCTTAAACAGCCAGGAATGCTTTGTATTATTTTTTTCATCAGAAAAAAGTGGACAACAAATCCGGTCAGGAGAAGATTTCAGGCCCAAGGTGAGAGCTTAGGGCTTTTTTATTCTGTATAAATTTTTGGCCTTTCAGTTTTTGGGGCAGTTGTGGCTGATACCCACAATTGCCAGTAATTAAATGATGCTGATTTGAAACCAGTGAGTTCTGTAAAGGGCTTTTTTCCTTTTCTTTTTCTAACCTGATAAATATAAATAGGTAATAAGATGATTGGGAAAATGGGAATTGCATTTTTCTCTACAGCAGTGGTTGATGCTTGCTTCTAAAGTGGAATTTGCTGCTTCCCTTTACTTATCTTCCTGCTGGGACCGTTAAACCAGTCCTCTCCAACTGAACCAAACTGCTATTTCAAGAGGCCAAATTTCTCTTCAGCTGGATACGCTCTGCTTGGAAGCTTTTTTTTTTTTTTTCTGTAGGGAAAACCCCGGTGCTGTTTTGAAGAACAGCTGGTTTTCAGGGTGCTGTTTTGCCTTTGGAGGCCTGACCCCTTACCTCACGCAGATTGATTTGAGAGCTTTTGAACTCTTCAATTCATGCTTTGGAGTTGCTGTTAGAGGCTCTTTGTATAGAAATCACAGAATCATAGGATGGTTTGGGTTGGAAGGGACCTTAAAGCCCATCCAGCTCCAACCCCCTGCCATGAGAAATAGGTTATTTTCCCAGGAGCTTGGCCATCTCTCCGGAGCGCTGGTGTATGGTTTACAAATGGTACCAAACAAGTTTTGCTTTTGGAAGTTTCACTGGTGGTAGGTCTCCGTTTTGCCAGGTTTTAGTACTTCGCAGTGATAGAAAAGAGCAGAGACAGCGAGTTTGGAGGGAGAATAGAAGCAATTTCTGTGAATGCAAGGAGGTGCAAGCAGGGGGTCTGGACTTCAGTGATCAAGGAGCAACACTTGCTCGCAATTCTGTCTCTCTGTGGCAAGGCTTTTGCTTTTGAAGTGTAATCACAGTGATTTACTCCTGCGATTTCCTATTGAAAGGATTTCCCATGTATCAGTCCCGAGAAGAATCTCCAGCCTTTTTCAGTCGGGGTTTGGTGTTTCCTTATTTATCCTGAAGTGTTCTCGCAAGCAAACAGGCTTCTCTTCCCCTCGGGTTCCCCATCTCCCGTAATGTGGGAGGAGAAAGGAGCAGCCTGGCACCTCCGCTGCCCCCAGAGTCTTCGCGTGAGCTCTTGGATTGATCCACACTTGGCTGTGGTTTGTCTTTGACTGCTCTTTTCTGGAGGCACGTGTAGTTTAATTACCTGAAAGGATTGGGATAGTGGATTCAAGAAGGCTTCCTGGTGGTAAGTTCCTTAAACTGGCGCAGCACTACGAGGAGGAGAGCAGTTAAAGCCCCGTCAGCAAGAGGGATGGATGTTTTAGGTAGGAAATGTCAAAGGAAGCGTCGATGTATTTGCAGCATTTGCAATGTACACAAAGCATAAATGAGCCTGTTGGTTTGCGGCAAGTCCAGGGTGCGTGTATGAAATAATTCCTTCTTTAGAGGATAATTTCTTCTCTTCATGGAACATTATCAGGCTGTGATTTGGAGTGATGCTCTTTGTGTGTGTTTTTAGCATCCTTTGTGCTCTAGGGCCTCGTGGAAGTGCTCAAAGCAACGCTGTTGGAAAGCGTGTTGCGCGCTCCTACGTTGAGCAGTCAAGGTGATGACTTGGTCACATCCTGGAAATATGTTTGGGTTTTTTTCTTTTCTTTATTTTTTATGGCTGTATAAACAGTTCCAGTGTTTTTTGAAGTTTTTGAATGGTCCTCATGCTTTCTGTAGGAGTCATGGAAAAGTGGATCTTCACTTTGTTTCTCTCCTTTCTGAAGATAATGGTTAAGCTTTGTGGGTGACCACAGACGAGAAAATCTGTGCAGAGGAGGCAGCGTGTGGTCTGTGTGTGTTAAAAAAATGAAAGTTAAAAACCCAGGACTGTAATTGAGACTGCTTCCTCTGTCTTGGCTAAGCCTGAACTGCTGCTGAACGTTACTATTGCACGTGTTGGGTCTGCACACCATCATCTGGGAAGTATCCCTGTTTTTCGAGACTTCCCAGATGATATTTGGTGCCATCGCTTTGCAGATGCTCCTGTGGCAATCGGAGGTTGTAACTTCCCTAAGTTTTTTGGTGCTTTTCTCCTCCAGGGTGGATACACGTGGTAGGAAAGGTGTTTTCTAGCCTTGCCACCGTGAAACGCTCAACTTCATAGGCTGATATTGCAACTGCTAATTTTTGCTGTCTTTGAAGAAAGGGAAGTGGGAACCCTGAAGAGTATTTTATGGTTTTCTTTTAAATCTCGTTTTAGTTTCTTTTTATCCATCTCCAGTGAGTAGTTTCCCAGCTCATCTGAGGTTTATGAATTAATTATGGTGAGGCACGAGTTTTCTGTCTTTCAGAGGCTGAGCCATGTGTTGCTTCCAAGCCATCATCCCGTGGTCAGTCTCCTCTGTTTGCAGTTCTACGTGTATTGTTGATGCGTTCTTGAATTTCTCGCCTCTAAACTGAATTATAAGAAGCAAGTAGGAGAATCAGCCGGTCGCGTGGACCATCAGCAAGTGCTCGGCAAAGCGGCTGGGGAACTCTTGGGTTTGGAGACAGACAGCAGGATAAGACACGTTTGGCAGTTACTGGTGTCTGCAGCAGCCTTCGTTACTGACAATAACATGAACAGAGTTCATGGATTTCTATTTCTAGCATCCCTAAGGGAGAAATGTGCTCTTTCTTACTGATATGGGAGATCACAGTCCCATGTCTTCTTATTTTTGGCCTGATGTGTTTCTCTGTGTGTTGCAGGACCTGTCTGGCTCAATAGATGATCTCTCCATGGGTAGAGGAGGAGGCCTGAGTCGTGGAGTAAGCACATCAGGGATTTCCAGCAGTCAAGGAGAGCAGAGTAACCCAGCTCAGTCTCCTGTCTCCAGGTGAGGAATGAGGTTTCTCCTGGTCCCTTTCCTGTGCTGCATCTCCCGTGCTGTTTCTGAGCTGTGGATGAAATAACCCAAAAGCAGAGCGAAACTTAACATGCATTTCTTTGAAGGTTTGCCCACCTTGGAGACTTCCTCATCAGTCTTAACAGTCTCACACTTGGACAAGCAGGGTTTTGGAATCCATCGTTAATGATATACTTAGGAAATATTTAATACTCAGGGAGGTTATTCTCCCCCTGGGCTCACCACTGGTGAGGCTGCACCTTGAATCCTGTGTTCGGTTCTGGGCCCCTCGCCATAAGAAGGATGTTGAGGCTCTGGAGTGAGTCCAGAGAAGAGCAACAAAGCTGGGGAAGGGGCTGGAGAACAAGAGGAGCGTCTGAGAGAGCTGGGGGTGTTTAGAGTGGAGAAGAGGAGGCTGAGGGGAGACCTCATTGCTCTCTCCAACTACCTGAAAGGAGGTTTTGGACAGGAGGGAGCTGGGCTCTTCTTCCGAGTGACAGGGGACAGGACGAGAGGGAATGGCCTCAAGCTCCACCAGGGGAAGTTCAGCGTGGATATCAGGAAAAACTATTTCACAGAAAGGGTCGCTGGGCACTGGCAGAGGCTGCCCAGGGAGATGGTGGAGTCACTGTCCCTGGAGGGGTTTAAGATGGGTTGACGAGGTGCTGAGGGACATGGTTTAGTGGCAGACAGGAATAGTTGGACTCAATGAACTAAAAAGTCTTTTCCAACCTCGTGATTCTATGTTCCTATGAAATTGTTTAACTCTGAGATCCCCCTAGTTGTTTCTACTTTCTGGTTGTCTTTGTTACATTAATGATTCACAAGATGCTACGTGTGTGGTAGAGCCCATGAATCCAGCTGCGTGCGTCTGAATGAGGCATTAAGTTTAGTGCAAGGAACTTCTTCCTCTTGGGGCTGCGGGAATAGAATCATAGAAAGGGAAAGGGAGCTGGGATTCAGCGCTGGACTTTGCAACTGCTTTCCGTGGTCATTTGGGGTTTTTTTTGTTGCACGTTTCACGGTAGTTATATGTGGCCTAGCAGAGAACTCTGAACTTGGTGTAATTTGGGTTTCCCCAGTAAAGCTATTGGGTGTTGTAGTTGTCTGACTGGGTCTTGTGCTCTTTATCCTGACTTAGGGGCTGCTTCTGCAATCTGTCTGATGTTACCTGTGCCTGCCAAGAGTGCCCACAGGGCAATAAAGGCACCAAAGCCTGTTCTGAGTGAGCTGGAGCAACACTTGTGTACAAGGTTTTCTGATCACGTAAAGTAACTGCTAGTAAAAAGGAAAGAAATTAAAACCATTAAATGTGGCTGGAGCTCTGCACTGCATCTCTACAAATAAACTATTCTCACCTAAATGTGCAGGGCTGAGGTATTTGCAGCTCTGTTGTTCCCTGTAAAGGAAACAACTAGAATGAAGTTTGTTTTGCAGGTGCAGCAGAACAAGGCTGATGGTGAAAACGTTTAGAACCGAGCTCTGTCTGCTGAGCTAGTTTGCATCCCCTTTTCTGTGGAGAGTGAGACTCAAGGTCTAGGGCGGCTGAACTGTCAGGTAGCACCTGATTTTGGCCTTTTGCTGGAGAAGCAAGCTGGGGAAAGTCAGTTCTACGCTTCCTTTTTAGATTTCTCTTAGGAAACCTGCTTCTTTGAGGACAAGATCTTAGTGCTCAGTATTTGGAGTGAATGTCTTTTATCCTTGCTCTCTCTAGGCCTCCTGGTTATCTCAGCATGAACCGACGTGGAATGATGGGCACTGGACCTCCTTCCGGACAGGGAATTAAGGGTATGTCTGAACCCCCTGGGCCCGCCCTATCTAATGGGTGGGAACACGGCTAAGAACTCTGCAGGCAAGCCGGTGCCGACTGCCGGGTGTTGCGTTGATTTCTTTGTCCCATATTGAGAATCGGTGTTAAAGATTCTTCTAAATTCCTAGGGATGGCGGCAAGCCCTGAAATGATAGGCCTTGGGGATGTCAAATTAATGCCGGCATCTAAGATGAACAGTCAGGCCGATGGGACGCCAAAAGCAGAATCCAAGTCAAAGGTAAAATGTTTTGGTTTTTCTAATGACTTCCATCCTTTTCAGCTTCCAGGGAGATAAAACCATGACGCAGTAACTGGAACAGTGCATCTGAGCGTGGTTCTTGAGAGAACATGATTAGGTTCCTCCTCCTTACCCTGGACAGACTTCTCGCTGTAGAGAATTTGTCCTTGTAGCTTGTGATCCGATTACTCCTTGCAACCATGGTTTGAACTTGAGTGTGATGAGTGAGTGGGATACTCATTTCAAGAAATAATTGTCTTAAATGTGTGTTTTGGAGAGGGCTCTGCAATAAACCACTAAATCCATGTGTTATAAGTTCTGCGGAGGAGCCTGAATGGTGAGGCTACCATCCCCACCAACCCTCAATAAGGCCAGGAAAGGGACTTCTTTATCAGAATTCTTGTGTCCTCCACTCTTTTTTCATGAGTTCAAGCCTCTCTACAATTCCTGATGGATTCCTGGCACACTTTATTTATACATTCTTGGTGCAATTTTGGGCCTTTGATAACTGGGGAGAAGGTACCTGCACAGCAAAAAAAAGCAGTTTCTGAGCCCATAATCTCTACTTGAAGGACAGCAAATACTCTGAAAGTTTGGTACTTGTGCTACCAGCTGCCTGCGAGCATGTTGAGAAGATCTCTCACTTGTGCTTGTGTTCTGGCTTCTGACTGTCATAGAATCATGGAAGAGTTTGGGTTGGAGGGGACCTCAAAGCCCATCCAGCTCCATCTTGTGCCGTGGGCAGGGACACCTCCCGCTCAAGGCCAGGTTGGATGTGGCTTGGAGCCCCTGATCCAGTGGGCTCCCCTCAGCCTCCTCTTCTCTGGGCTAAACAGTCTCAGTCCCTCAGCTGCTCCTCGTAAGACTTGTTCTCCTGATCCTTCCCTAGCTCCGTTCCCTTCTCTGAACCGCACTCCAGCCCCTCAATTTGTGTTACGGGGAGGATGAAAAAGCTTGGGACTCTATTTGCGTTATGAATGTGTAGAAGTACTTTATACAGGAGAATTTTTTCTAGTTTCCAAGTAGTTTTAATAAGCTTTAATTAGCATTTCCAATGCTAACAAAACAATGTTCTGAGAACGGAGGCTCTGTAGTTGGCAGGTGTGCATGTTCTGGTCAGGCAGCAGGAGGTCAGGAAGCTTTACTGGGCATCTCTGCCCCTCTGGAATTTCCCATACTCCATCTCGGTTCTGTAGTGCTTGTGGCCCAAGTGATGGGATGAGATTGGAGTCAATCCTTGATCGTCTGGGGGAGCTGTGGATCATTCTGCACCACAAGGCAGAGCTTTTTGTTGTCTTTGCCTTGCTGAACCTGCAGACGGAGGCTCCAGACCTGCCTCCACTGCCCTGCTGCCTCCTACTCCTTGTTCCCAAAACCAGCAGGTTTGTTTCAGGACAGTGTTCAAATGAACATAAATCTCTTTCAATAATCCTCACGTATGACTTGCTCTTTGTATGCGTGCCAAGACCCGTAATGTTTTTCTGATAATTTTGAGTCCTCTGGTTTAGGAGAGCATGGAGAGGGCACTTGCTGAGCTGTGCTAAGAATAATTCCAACTGCTCTGCAGTTTGGCTCTGCAACCAGAGCCACAGGGCTCCGAGCCAAGAGTTCGAGTTACTCTGGCACTCGGCATCTTTGAAGCCCTAGAGCTCCATCTGAAGCCAGTCACGACCGTGGAGCTTCCAAGGAGACTGTGTAGCAGCTTGGTCGACCCTTGGAGGCAAGAGCGAACTCGGGTTTTAATTCTATCTCAGTGATTGACTGTTTTCTCCATTTGCACTTAAAAGGAGGAGGAGGGAGAATCCTTCTGGCTCCTTTCAGGGTTGTGTTTTGAATCTATGGGAAAGGAAGAAGCAGGAAGTGCAAGTGTTTAATGCATCTTGGTTAATGCTTCAGCAGAAACCTCTATTTTCTGGGAAATACAAGAGAAATGAGGTCTGATAAAATTCCAGGATGTGAAAGGAAATTGGGGCTCATGCACAGTCTGGTTTGTGGTGAACGTAGGGTAGAGCTGAGTCTTTCCTACAGGGAAAAATCCTTTCTGTGGGCAGCCTCCTGCCCCCAAGGCTTCCCTGGAGAATCCGCAAGGGAACTACCAGCCAGCTGCAAGGAATTGCTCTTGGCTTGTGCCACTGAAAGACGGATCCAGCTTTGCATTGGACATGACTAACAGTGAGACAAGTCTTGCCCTCTCACAGGCCGTGCCATGGGGCATATCCTCTGGTTCCGAGCAGCTCTCCCCGCTGAGGTTTGGGTTGCCTGTTTCCAAGCAGATAATCTTACATCTGCAGTGTTTTTCTTCTCCCCATAGAATTACAAGCGACCGATGAATGACAGCTACGGCCCCCCCGCCAAGCGTCACGAGGGGGAAATGCACAACATCCCGTACAGCACTGGGCAGGGGCAGACGCCGCAGCAGCTCAGATGATGGGAGGGCTGTGGGCAGAGCAAGTCAATACCTTAATTATTAAAGTCTATTTCTGATTCTATATTAGAGTCTATCTCTAATTCTATATTAGAGTCGGTGTCTCAATGGTCCTCGCTGGAGTGGTGCGAGAGTCCGGTACAGGGGGGTGTTTGTTGAGATGCAACAGAGGCCCCGTACAGCCTGCTCCGGAAGGCCCGCAGCAAGGCGCCGTGTGGCAAGGCCGTAACGAAATAGGGTACAGCTACCCGAACCGGCAGAGCAGTGGCTCTGCGCCCCAGGGGCCTGCGGATCACGGAGTGACTCGAACAGATGAGATTCTGCATTCAGACCAGACGGTCAACCATGAGGGACCATGGCCTTCCCACGGGAACCGGCAGCCTCCTTATGGGCCCTCTGCCACCGTGCCCCCCATGACCAGGCCCCTCCAGTCTAATTACCAGCCCCCCCCAGCATGCAGAATCACATTCTTCAGGTATCCAACCCGGCACCTCTGCCCAGACCTCTGGAGAATCGCACTTCTCCCAGTAAATCTCCATTCCTGCACTCGGGGATGAAAATGCAGAAGGCAGGACCGCCAGTCCCCGCCTCGCACATAACACCAGCAGCTGTCCAGCCTCCCATGATCCGACGAGACATCACCTTCCCTCCGGGATCGGTAGAAGCGACACAAGCTGTGTTGAAGCAGAGGAGACGGCTGACAGCAAAAGATATCGGTAAGAGGAAACTCCTGCTTTTCTCCTTGTGCCTGTGTGCGCTGTGTTGGGCTTTGGCAAGGAGGAAAGGCTCTGCTGGCTTGGGAAGAATTGTGGGTTTGCAGATCGGGTGTGTTTTCAGCCATCGCTTTGGCATTGTCTGTGGAGAGATTGCCGGTGTGTGCAGTCTGCGCATCATCTTAAGCGGGCTCTTGCTTTTCACGGGTCTAAAAAGCAGTATCGAGTGTCTCCTGTTTGTTTTTCAGCTCCAGAAGCTGGAAGTCTCACGTGTTTGTGTTACAGGAACTCCTGAAGCCTGGAGAGTGATGATGTCTCTGAAGTCTGGGGTGTTAGCTGAAAGTACTTGGGCCTTAGATACCATAAACATCCTGCTCTCTGATGACAACAGCATAATGACCTTCAACCTCAGCCAGGTGGGTGCAGATGCTCTCTGATGCAGCTCTTTGAAGTGTGAGTGCTGTAGGGCTTTCTGTCAGCGCGAGGGCAGCAAGCAGCTCGTGCCCTCATAGCAGCGGCCTCCCGGGCCTCCCTGTGCTCTGCGGAGCACACGTGGGCTGAGGAGAGCACAGGAGCTGGGTAGCTGCGTGCTGGTTTCATGCTGGCCTGTGTGATTTGTGTGTGTTGGTGGACGAGGGTGTGTTTTCCTCTCTGGTGAGATGCGTTGCCTCCGGAATGGAGGAAATGGGTAATGGTGGGGAAGCCACAATGGATTTTTCAGTGAGTGCTGGATGCTGCTTGCGTTTTCACGTGTTGATAGTGTTTGTGTGCCCCTATGGCTGCCTTTCCCCCCAGGGTGGTGCGAGTGAGGCTGGGAGGCCAATCCGGAGGGGCTGGCCTGTCTCACCTGGTTACCATGTGCCTCTTGTAACAACTCCTGGGCCCGATTCTAATGACTCTTTGGTTTTGTGCTGCCCTTTGCCTCCCTGTGTGTTAACCAGCAGGGAGACACAGCTGAGAGCACGTGGGGGTGTGTGTGCACGGGGGCAGCTGGTTTTACCTCTGTCAAACCGAAAGACAGTTGGTGGCTGGGGAGGCAACAGAAGAAATGCGTTATCTTCAAACGCTGCGTGACAGAGAAACTGCCTGCTCCTCATGGCTCGGGGCCAGCAGGTTTCAGGTCTGGTCCCAGAACATCAATCCAGAATACACAGGGAAGAAAGCGGTGGGACTCCACCAAGTAGTTTAGGTCTTGTAGGTGAAGTTTGTAGGGAAGAGATGGAAGAGAGGCACCTTAGCATCCACAGTTTGCCCCACAGGCAGATGCTCTTGCTCTGCAGACCAGGACCCAGAATACTGGGAAATCCCAGTGGGACAGGCCGGGGTGGTGTCAGAGTGATGTCAAATAGAATCAGAGATTAGTTTGGGTTGGAAGGAACTTTAAAGATCATCCAGTTCCAACCCCTGTAATGGGGAGGGACACCTCCCACTGGATCAGGGGCTCCAAACCCCATCCAAGCTGGCCTTGGACACCTCCAGGGATGGGGCAGCCACAGCTTCCCTGGAAAACTTGTTCCAGGGCCTCTCCACTCTCATTGTGAAGAATTTCCTCCTTATATCTAGTCTAAATCTGCCCCTCTCCAGTTTATCCCCATTGCCTCTCGTCCTGTCACCCCAAGCCTTTGTGAACAGTCCCTCCCCAACTTTCTTGTAGCCCCTTCAGGTACTGGAAGGTCACTAGAAGGTCTTCTTGGAGCCTTCTCTTTTCCAGGCTGCACAACCTCCAGGGAGGTTCTTCTCCCTCTGTACTCGGCACTGGTGAGACCGCACCTCGAGTACTGTGTTCAGTTCTGGGCCCCTCACCACAAGAGGGATGTTGTGGCTCTGGAGCGAGTCCAGAGAAGAGCAACAAAGCTGGGGAAGGGGCTGGAGAACAAAACTTATGAGGAGCGACTGGGAGAGCTGGGGTTGTTTAGCCTGGAGAAGAGGAGGCTGAGGGGAGACCTTATTACTCTCTACAACTACCTGAAGGGAGGTTGTGGAGAGGAGGGTGCTGGCCTCTTCTGCCAAGTGACAGGGGACAGGACGAGAGGGAATGGCCTCAAGCTCCGCCAGGGGTGATTCAGGCTTGAGATTAGGAAAAAATTCTTCACAGAGAGGGTGGTTAGGCATTGGAACAGTCTGCCAAGGGAGGTGGTTGAGTCGCCATCCCTGAAGGTGTTTAAGGTTAGGGTGGATGAGGTACTTAGGAGAATGATTTAGGGATTGGTGGGAATGGTTGGACTCGACGATCCAGTGGGTCTCTCCCAACCTGGTTATTCTGTGATTCTGTGAACCCCAGCTCTGTGTCCTGGCTAAGGCTAAAGAATTAGGGGAAGTTTTTTTAATAGGAACAATATCAAGGAGGTTTTCTGTGCCACCTCCTGGATCTGTGATCTCTCTCATCAGTGATTTTCTTGTTTGCAGAGAGTTGCAGCCCTTTGAAGTGCCCGATAGTAAATAAAGGCGCATCCTTCACCAAGGTGGCTGAAACCAGATGCTCTCTGTTTTTCAGGTTTCCAAAACCAGAGGGCGAATTTCCCGGTGACCAACTGAGCCAACTTCCAAGCTTGGAATGGAGGTGGTGGTGAGCGGGCAAGACCCTCGTCTCTGGGAGGTGGTGTGGTTTGTGGTGCGCTGCAGGGCCCTGACGCTTCTGCTGCAGGCAGGTCCTGAACCGAAGATGCTGCAATATTGCTTGGTTCCTGATCTGAGGTTTCTCTCCTTGATCTTGCCCTGTTCAGCTGGAGCTCGCTTGGTTGGGAAATCATCTTCTCTTTTGGAGGACCAGCAGAGCAGCTGCATCCAGTGTGGCAGGTTGCTGTTCCATAGAATTCCATCCATTTCATAGAATCACCAGGTTGGAAGAGACCCACCGGATCATCGAGTCCAGCCATTCCTATCAAATACTAAAGCATGTCCCTCAGCACCTCGTCCACTTGTCCCTTAAACCCCTTCAGGGAAGGTGACTCAAGCCCCTCCCTGGGCAGCTTCTGCCAGTGCCCAATGACCCTTTCCGTGAAATAGTTTTTCCTGATGTCCAGCCTAAACTTCCCCTGGTGGAGCTTGAGGCCATTCCCTCTTGTCCTGTCCCCGGTCACTTGGGAGAAGAGCCCAGATCCCTCCTCTCCACAACCTCCTTTCAGGTAGTTGGAGGGCGCAATGAGGTCTCCCCTCAGCCTCCTCTTCTCCAGGCTAAACACCCCCAGCTCTCTCAGCCGCTCCTCCTAAGGCCTGTTCTCCAGCCCCCTCACCAAGCTTTGCTTGTAAGCTACACAGTTTTCACACCCAGTTTGGCAGCACAAGAGGCTGAAGTGTCTGTTTATCCCCAGAAGAAGAACAATAATCTCCTCCTGCATGTTCCTCCCAGATCTCATTCCCAGAGCTGACATCCTCTGAGCACAGGGAAGCCTTGGCAGCTCCTTCTGCCCTACCTGTGCGTGTGGGGACAAGCAGCAGAGTCCCGCTGCAGCCCTGGCTCTCCGGAAAGGGAATGAGCCTGGGAAAGCCCTTCAGCAGGAGCAGGGCCAGCCGGCAGCTGGTGGCAACCCCGGTCACTGCTGGGCAGGGCTGAGCGGAACCCTCCGCTGGGATGAAAGATTCCATGTTACGAATGCCAGAGGCCTGGCTGGACCAGATGTGTGCTTGCTGGTAAAGTGACGGCTTTGTACGGCGTTTAGTCCCAGTTTGTTCAGCAGGGCCTCCTCTCTGCCAGAGCTGGGTTTGTTGCAGGGGACTCATCCCAAACCGTGCGTAGTTAAGTGATACAGCTTAACCGCTTGAGGTTTGGGGTTTTCTTTAAACGTATTTTGATTTGTAATTCCATTGCAATGCATGAGGTTGCATATCTCCTATCTCATGAGCTCTCTGGCTTTTTTTCTCACCTTTTACAACGTGGTCAGCACCACAGGGGGCAGAGGAGTGAGCATTC